>CAUYON010177222.1:0-22622 GCA_963573935.1 Arctocebus calabarensis | reverse complement strand
GTCTCCATCTTTTTTAGTGGCTGAATAGTATTCCATGGTGTACATATACCACAGCTTGTTAATCCATTCCTGGGTTGGTGGGGATTTAAGTTGCTCCCACATTTGGGGGATTATAAATTGAGCTGCAATAAACAGTCTAGTGTAAATGTCCTTATGATAAAATGTTTTTTATTACTAGATGCCTAGTAATGGGATTGCAGGATCAAATGGGAGGTCCAGCTTGAGTTCTTTGAGAATTCTGTATACTTCCTTCCAAAAAGGTTGTATTAGTTTGCAGTCCCAACAGCAGTGTAAAAGTGTTCACTTCTCTCCACATCTATGCCAGCATCTTTGATATGTTGTGATGTGGGCTATTCGCACTAGGCATAGGGGATATCTCAAGACGGTATTGATGTGTATTTCTCTGATGATCAAGGATGATGAGTATTTTTTCAAATGTTTGTTAGCCTTTCATCTGTGTTCATCAGAGAAGGTTCTGTTCATATCTCTTGCCCAGTAGTAGATGGGATTGGGATTGTTTACTTTTTTGTTGTTGTTAATTTGAGTTTTCTGTAGAGTCTACTAATTAACACTTAGTCATATTGATAACCTACAAATATCTTTTACCATTCTGAAGGTAGTCTTTTTGCTTCACTTAGCTGTGCAGAAGCTTTTCAGTTAATTTTTGTCATTGTTGCAATGGCCACTGAACTCTTTGCCATAAAATCTTTCACCAGTCCAACATCTTCAAGGGATTCCCCCACACTGACTTCCAAGATTTTTATTGTTTTGTGTTTTAGACTTAAATCTTTTATCCATCTTGAATCAATTTTTGTAAGTGGTAAAAGGCGTAGATCAAATTTCAGCTTTTTAAATGTGGTTATCCAATTCTCAAGCACCGTTCGTTGAATAGGGATTCTTTTGGCCACAGTATACTTTTGTTAGGTTTATTAAAGATCAGATGGCAAGTAGAGACTTGGTTTCAACTCTTGGTTTTCTATTCTGTTCCATATGTCTATGTCTCTATTTTTGCTGTTTTGGTTACTGTGGATTTGGTCTGGTAGGGCGATGCCTCCAGTTTTGCTTTTATACTAAGAATAGCCTTAGCTATATGGGTTTTTTTCCCGGTTCAATACTGAATGAAATACTATTTTGTCCAGTTCTTCAACATATGTTGTTGGTACTTTAATGTGGATTGCATTTAATATGTAGATTGCTTTGGATAGAATAGACATTTTGACAATGTTGATTCTTTCCAGCCAAGAGCATGTTTTTCCATTTGTTAGTGTCTTCTGCAATTTCTTAGAGTTCAATAATGTTCTTTGAAAAGATCTTTTACCTCTTTTGTTAAGTATATTACTAATTATTTCATTTTCTTTGAAGCTACTGTGAAAGGATTTGTGTCCTGGATTTGCTTCCCAACTTGGCTATTATTGGCATATACAAAGGCTACTGATTTGTGAACATAGATTTTATAATCTGAGACAATACTGTATTTCCTGATCAATTCCAGGAGTTTTGTGGTTGAGTCTCTGGGGTTTTCTAAGATCATATCATCAACAAAGAGGGATGGTTTGACCATCTCTGCTCCCATTTGGATGACTTTTATATCCTTTTCTTGCCTGATTGCATTGGCTAGAACTTCCAGCACAATGTTGAATAATAGTGGCACTAGTGAACATCTTTGTCTAGTGCCAGTTCTAGGTGTAAAAACTTTCATTTTTATTGCATTCAGTATGATGATAGCTGTAGGTTTGTCATAGATGGCTTCAATGAGTTTAAGAAGTCTGCCACTAACGCCTGTTTTCTTACGTGTTCTTGTTAAAAAAAGATGTTGGATTTTGTCTAATACTTTTTCTGCATCTATTTAGAGGATCATTTGGTCCTTGTTTTTGCTTCTATTGATATGAAGTCTTACATTTATGGATTTGTATATGTTAAACCAGCCTTGCATCCCTTGGATGAAGCCTGTTAGATTGTGATGCATAATTTTTTTAATGTGTTGCTGTAATCTATTGGCTAAGATTTTCTTAAGTATTTTTGCACTGATATTTGTTAGTGAAATTGGTCTGGTCCATTCCTGGTTTTGGAATCAAGGTGATGTTTGCTTCATAGCAAGTGTTGAAGCTACTGTGAAAGGATTTGTGTCCTGGATTTGCTTCCCAACTTGGTTCAAACCCTTTTGGTTTGGTCCTTTCCTGGTTTTGGAATCAAGGTGCTGTTTGCTTCATAGTAAGTGTTGAGAAGGTTCCTTTCTTCTCAGTGTTTTTGAATGGATTCTAAAATTTAGGTGCACATTCATGTTTGAATGTTTGATAGAATTCTGATATGAAGCCACGTGGTCCTGGGCTCTTTCTTTTTTTTTTTTTTAATTGGAAACATTTTTATGGTTTCTGTAATCACAATGCTTGAGACTGGTCTGTTCAAGAAATCTATTTCTTCCTGGTTAAGTCCAGAGAGATGGTGGGATTCCAGATATTGGTCTATTTCTTCCACATTATCAAATTTCTGGGCACAGAGTTTTTAATAGTAGTCAGAAATAATCTCTTGTATCTCTGTAGTATCAGTTGTTATTTCCCCTTTTTCATTTCTGATTAAGGTTATTAAAATTTTCATTTTTCTATTTCTGGTTAATCTGGCCAATGGTTTATCAATTTTATTTATTTTTTCAAAGAACCAACTTCTTGTTTCATTAATTTTCTGAATGATTTTTTTTTTTTTAATTTGTAGAGACAGAGTCTCACTTTATTGCCCTTGGTAGAGTGCTGTGGCATCACACAGCTCTCAGCAACCTCCAACTCCAGGGCTTAGGTGATTCTTTTGTCTCAGCTTCCTGAGTAGCTGGGACTACACGTGCCTACCACAATGCCCGGCTATTTTTCTGTTTTTGCAGTTCAGCAGAAGTCGGGTTTGAATCCGCCACCTTCTGTATATGGGGCCGGTGCCCTACTCTATGAGCCACAGGCACTGCCCTGATTTTTTTTTTTTAATTTCATTTATTTCTGATTTAATTTTGGTTATTTCTCTTCTTCTGCTAGGTTTGGGATTAGACTGTTCTTCCTTTTCCATTTCTTTAAGGTGATTCATTGGGTGATTGATGTGCTCTCTTTCTGTTTTTCAGATGTAGTCATCTAATGTTATAAATTTCCCTCTCAGGACTGTTTTTTGCAAGTCCCACATGTTTTGGTAGCTTGTATTTTATTGTTGCTATGCTCAAGGATGTTAATGATTTCCTTTTTTATTTCTTCTTTGACCCAAATGTCATTCAGTATAAGGTTGTTTAATATCCATGCCTTTATGTAGGAATGACAATTTTTGTTGGAGTTGAGTTCCACCTTTATTGCTTTGTGGTCTGAGAAGATACAATGTATAATTTCAATTATTTCGATTTTGTTCAGGTTTGATTTTTATCCTAGGATATGATCTATTTTGGAGAATGTTCCAGGGGCCAATGAGAAGAATGTATGTTCTTTAGCTTTGAGGTGGAGTGTTATGTATATGTCTATCAAGCACAGTTGTTCTAGGGTCATGTTTAAGTCTCTTGTATCTTTGTTCAGTTTCTATTTAGAGGATGTGTCCAGCTCTGTAAGAGGAGCATTAATGTCCCCTGCTATTAAAGTGTATAGGATATCATATTGCTCAGTTAATTAGATCTGTTTTAAGAATCTGGGAGTATTTAAGTTGGGTGCATAAATATTTAGAATTGAAATGTCTTCTTGTTATATTTTTCCCTTGACCAATATGAAGTGTCTTTTATGGCTTAATTGCTTTAAATCCACTTCTATGTGAAAATAAGATCACAATTCCTCCTTTCTTCTGTTTCCCATTTGCCTGAAAAATTGCTTTTTATCCCTTAATCCTGAGTTTTACTTTGTCCTTTAAGGTTAAGACCTCCTGCAGGCAGAAAATGGATGGCTGTGCTTTTCTATCCAATCAACCACCCTATGCCTCTTCAGTGGGAACTCAAGCCATTAGCATTTATTGAGAGAATTGATAAGTATTGTGGAGTTCTATTCATATTATTTTGTGAAAGTCCTTTGCTTAGTTTTATCTTTTGTGTCTTTGTGGAAGCTAGATTTTGTGCTTTAGTTTCTGGGTGTTTAGTTTGCTAGTGGTCCATTGTGATGGTCAGTGTATAGAATATGTCTAAGTATGTCCTGCAGAGCTGGTCTTGTTGTGGCCAACTTCCTCGATGTTTACATATCAGTAATTTGATTTGTCCATCAATTTTAAAGCTTAGGTTAGCAGGATATAGAATTCTGGGCTGAAAGTTGTTTTGTTTAAGTAGATTAAATGTGACCATTTAGTAGGTGACCATTCTTCGCTGTCTTGAAAAGTTTTATTTGAGAAGTCTATGGTCACCCTAATGGATTTGCCCCTGTTGGTCAATTAGCACTTACTCCTTCCTGGTTGCTTGCAGAATCTTCTGTTTCATCTTGATTTTGGACTAGTTCATGACAATGTGTCTTGGAGAAGTTCTGTTTCAGTTCTGCAGCCTGGGGTTTAATATTTCTCTGAAAGTAGTTTGTCAGAATCTTTGGTGATACTTGGAAATTTTTCATTTATATTATCCCCTAATATGGCTTCAATTCCTATGGGCTATTCTTCTTTCCCTTCTGGGATACCTATAATTCTTATGTTTGAATGCTTAATGAATTCCTATAATTCTCTTCAGTGAATGTTCTGCACGTGCTCTCTCTCTCTCTCTCTCTCTCTCTCTCTCTCTGTTTTTGTCTCATTAACTGCCTGTGCTAGCTCAGAGCTTTCTCCTCTACCTTTGAAATTCTTTCTTCTGCAGGGTCTCATCTGTTATTTATACTTTCTATTGCATCTTTAAGTTCCCTAATTGACTGCTTCATTTCTTTCAGCTCTGATATATCCTTTCTATATTCTTCAAATCATTATTTCTTATTTGATTTTGTTTTTGGATTTCTTTTTGGTTATTTTCCACTTTCTCATCAATTTCCTTCATCATTTTTACCATCCATATTTTAAATTCCCTTTCTGTCATTTTTAACATTTCTTTATAGATGGAATCCTCTGCAGTAGCTATTTCATGATTCCTTGGTGGGGTTACTCTGTTCTGGGTCTTCATGATGCCAGAATTTCTCTACTGTTTCTTCCTCATGAGTGTTTTCTTTTTGTCTGTTTCCTTGCCCTACTTTTCCCTTTCACTCCCTCCTGCTCTTTAAGTCACCATGCATCTGATCTAAGGAGTTGAAGTGTTCTTTCAGTAAAGGACTAAAAAGAAGAGAAGAATGAAGAGCAAGAATGGATAAAAGATTAAGATAGGGAAAAGAGAAAGGAAAGGGGGAGAGTGAAAGGGAAGATTAACAAAAAGAATAGAAGAACAGAAAGAAAGAGATGGGGAATAATGGTGATGTTCAGTAGGATACTTGACCCACACCCATAAATCCTAACCTCTGGGAGGCTGGGTTGGGTGGGTCCCTTGAAGTATGTAGCCCTTTGTCAGCCTGAGCAGACACAAGACCCCTCTTCCACCAAATAAAGAAGAAAAACAAAAATACTATAATCAAAGTAAAATAAACAAAGAAAGAACCTTAAGAGATATTATTAGGGGAAAAAAACAGGGTGGAAAAAATGAAGACCTTATTATTATAGAAGGAAACAATAAAACATTATAATTATACTGGAAAAAAGAAAAAGAAAAATCTAGGGGGGAAAGTATTTAAAAATTTTTAAAAAGAAAAACTATATATATATAGCTGTCTATTGTCTGAGCAACAGGTGATCTTCTAGGGTATGAGACACTAATCACACTGCTGATACAGCTGAATAAGATGGAGACTGGAAGACTCTGCCTTGCCAAGGAGACCGTGTCCTGTCTTCCTAACTTCTTTGCCCTCAAATCCCACAAGGTTAGGAGCCTAAAGCTCTCCTCAGCCTGCTTAATAGATATGCCTTGACCTTTCCAAACCATGTCACTTGGCTATGCAGTGGCTTTCCCAGGAAAGCATGTCACTTAAATCTTCCCAGGAGTGGCTGCCTTGCTTATCAGTTGGCAGAACTGGCCTTGCACCAGGACAACTCAGTCCAAGCTTATAAGGCAGCTTTCCCATAATGGCTGCACCTGTCCTGCAGCTGAACAATGAGAGCTCTGCTCGGCCTGGATGACACAGTCCCAGCCTCTGGGCATTGTTCAAAATCATTTACCCCTCCCAACATAACTCAACCAAGTACCCAGGTCCAAAACAACCCTGCAGGGCAGGCCTTCTCTATCTGCAAACTATCCTGGCCACAGCCACAGCTGCACTGGCTGGCCTCTCCCAGAATGCAAGTACTTGCTGCTTTTTCACTACTTTCATCCTCATCTTGAGATCCTGAAGTCTCCCACTGCCTCCCTGTGCCCTGAAGGAATGTTTTGGGGAAAAACTTACAAGCCCAAGTTGGCTGAGGTCTTCTCTCCCCAATATCATCATGCCTAGCTGAAAAGATACTTTCTCTAGTCCACCATCATGCTCCACCCTCTCATAGCTAGACACTTTAAAACTTCCAAATATTTTCTTTTGTATTGTGCTTTGTTAATTGAAAAATAAATAGCTTTGTGGTTACATGAAATTCAAATGAATTTTTATATTTACTGTTTATGCATTTTCACACATAGAGATACGTGTTTTAGAAATAAACACTCAATAAAAATAAGGCTTTTTATAAAACTCTTACTACTAAGGAATTAGAATCATAGGCTTCTGAGATTGGCTAGCCTAGCAATCATGTTCAGTGTTCAATAAAGTATTATGCACAGTGTTTGTGTAAATATCATGATCTTTGGAGTCTGAGAAAATGGGTTAAAAGTTCCACTTTGCTATTTGTGCTATGTGCTGTTTGGGTAACACCGAGAAAGCTCATTAACTCCCTTACAATTTATTAAATAACAACACTAAAAGGGGCTATAATATATACATCATCGACTAATTTTTTCTAATTTCTTTGCTCCTCATTTAATACGTTTTACCATACTATTATTATTCAGGCATAATTTATATAAATTCTATACAAACATAATTACATGTATTTTAACATGTATATTAAATACATATTTTATATATAATTCGATGAGCTGAATACATTCATACAGTTGTGATGCCTTCACTACTATCAAGATAACAGACATATCCATCACCTCCAATTTTTTTTTGTCCTTTTAGTATTGTTTTGTTTGGCTTTTGATAAGAACTTTTGACATTTAACAAGTTATCTACCCCTTTAACACATTTTAAATGCAATAATATACTGTGCTGTCAACTGTAAGATAATAGGTTGCACAGCAGAAATTTAGAATTTATTCATCTTGCATAACTGTAACTTTCTATCCATTAAACAACAACTTCCAGGGAATAATGGGGAGGAGTAAATGAGGAATGATTCAACGGGTTGAACACATATTTTTAGTGTTTACACTAGAGCTTACACTGGTGAACTAAAGACTTCATTTTCATGAGTTATATATCACATAGAGGAGAATACCAATAAAGTAATCAAAGAATATATTGATAATTATCAAAGATGATCATTGCTAGAAGGGTGGGGGTGATAACTGAGAGGTGAGGTATTAATTTACACGTGTTTGACGGAAAATCCAATCACAAATGGCATTTGAGCTGAGACTTGAAGTATAATTAAAGTGAACTGTGTGAAAATATTGAATAAGATGATATTATCCAAATGCCCCCTGCCAAAACCAAAGTTGTTTAACAAGGGTAATAAAAGGGAAACATAAGCTATGTCAAGGTGAATGAAATTATAACATTGATGAATTTTAATAAGATCAGTGTGATTGAGTGAATAATGACGATAGAGCTGGAGAGGAAGGTATAGGGCAAGTCACACAGAGCAGCCTGTTAAGCCACAGTAATAATTCTTTATTTTATTTTAAGTGCAGTAGGAATGCTCTTGTAAGTAAGGAAATTGGGTCTTCAGGGACTATATGGAAACAAGTTAGAGCAATCGGCCTGTTTTTCAACTTCTTATTTTATATAACTCTGTGAGGCCTCAGCCACCCAGTCCACTAAAACTAATGCCTGACCAACCCTGGCAGCTTATAGAAGAAACTGAGTGAAGATTTTTCATTACTATACTAATGCCTCCACCTTGGGGAAGGGCTATAGCTTCATTACCTTAACACATGACCTATGTGCTAGCATAACAACCTGATATGCCTGCACCACTGGAATCCAATTCCTGATGTGATGACACAACTTCTGTCTCTATTGCTCCAAAAAAGTCTTTATGCCACTTTCCCATGGTGAGATACTGAATTGGAGAATACTCCTGGTGTTCTCCTTATTTGTTATAAGTAATAAAACTACTGATCAATACCTGATTTCTGATGAGTAGAAGAGTTGTTTGTTACTCATCAGATAAATGAACTGTAATTTGGGGGGGTAACACTTTTTGTTTAAATAATATTCTGGTTATCATGTGGACAGGAAATAATGGGTTCAAAGAAAATTATTTTTATATATTTTCTTATGTAAGTTTTACTCAATATATGGTATTTTATAAAAAGCACCTGGCACTTGCAGACTTGCCTACCTCTATCTTTTCTATCCATAGTCCTTTCTTGTTGGGCTCCAATATTGAAAAGTGAGAAGATTTCATGAAGAACAAATAAAAAACTAGAAAAATATACTGGTCAATTAGTTCTGTGTAACAAAAATATGAAAAAAAGAAAGAAACTCATTTTATAAATTTCAGTAATGTGTATTTCTCACATTTATGGGTAGGCTGGAGAGAGTCTTCTGATTCAGCCAGTCAGGTGTCTCCAAGAGGCATGTTAGGACGAGTTAGCTGAATGAGTCCTTAATATACCCGGGTCTAGCGGACGAGCAAGGACGTGTACTATGCCTAGCAACTGCACAGGTGCAAGACCATGTAGAAACATCTGAGGACACTTTTGGTTTTTCTAAATGGACACATTGCTTTTTCACATATATTCTGTAGACAAGAGAAACTTACAGAGCTTGAAGTCAAAAGACAAAAGAACACACTCTGCCTTTAAAGGAATAAAATGCAATTAAGCAGCAGATGGAATACACACAAGAGGGGAAGAATTGTGAACAAAACAATTTAATATACCAAGAAAAGAAAGGTTCGGTTTTCCAGAGTGATGCAAAGGCATCAAAAAGAGAAATATCTATAATCCCTATCATAATCATCTGGTTCAAATTTTATGTATGTAATATTGTTTGTTAGTGTACATTCAAGCTTGGGTTAAGAAACCTATATTTGTCATTTTGTAACTATCAGAAAAGTTGTATTACACATCGACTACTTAAGAGATTTTAAAATGACTTTATTTATAATTAAACACAGAAAAATTTTCCACGTTTTTAGAACTTTAAATATTAAACTTTCTGAAGCTTTTTGCACTGGTATTGACCATGGCATTTATCTCTCTTCACCTTCTTTTATGTCATTTCCTTTACTATAAATTCTATTCCAAATGGCAGACATTCAATATATGTTGTGAAATTAAAGTACTAAAAAGATAATATGAAGAAGAGGGCATTGTTTGATTGATTAAACAGAGGTAAACAAAAATAGCATTGACATAAACCACAAAATAGATATTACAAAATTTAGCACTCTGGGTAGTAATTGAGATAGTTTCTGAAAAAACTCATATAACCATTGTTTTTGAGGAGGGAATTAGGAGAGTACTCTAGGAAATGTGATATAAAATATAATTTAAATTCTTCAAAGAGATAACACATTGTAAACAATGTAATTTTCTAGTTATAAGAAAAATATAACATAAAAGGTGCAAACAGATGAATTACAAACAAGAGTAATCTAAACAAATAAAAGGAGAATAATTATTTGTGAATAGTGCACATTGCTTTAAAAGGGTCATAAAAGGCTCATTCTTATATAAAGTGTTATTGGATTTATGACATTTATTACTGATATGTAGTGCAAAGGAGTAAGTAATTATTTATACTTACTAAAACAGTTCTACAGACTCTGCCTTCTGGCATAAAGTTCAATTTACTTTACCTATATATGAAATAAATACAAAGTATTTTAGTCATCAAGATATGCCAGTTGAATACCTGATTGAATATATTCTTAATACAGAAAGAAAAAAGAGGAAGAAAGAAATGACTATGGAATATGAGGGTCTGATATTAGCTGACCTGCTTTGTTGAAATCAGGAATGTACAAACATGGCACTGACACTCAGAAAAGCCATGCCATATATTGATTAATAACGATTTATTTTTGTAACAATGGATCCAAGGCAAATTTCGGGGCCATTTGTGTTAGCTTGTGAGCATGTTTTGTTGTTAATATTAATATTCAAGATTTGGACATAGAGTGAAAACTCTAGAGATCTCTGTCACTGGGGCTGGTCATTGAGAAAGATGTGCCTTGCTAAGCAGAAGAGTATGTCATGACTGAGAATTTGTAGAAGCCTCCAGGTCCCAAGGTATTCCTTATTTGTGAGAGAAAGCATGTCCTTTACCTTATGGCCCCATAGTAGAGGACCACAGAAGCCCGTGTCTGGTCTCCTTTGATCTTTTGTTGTGAGGAATCTTTTGACTCTGAACCATATCCTTATTTTAAGGATGTTTTGTATCCTGTTCCTGCAATGAATAATAGCTGCAGAGGAGTTCTTATTTGAAGACTTGTTAGTTTTTTTTAAGAATCAACTTTTTTTGGCTGCCACTCTACGACAATTATTGATGTCATTACATTAAAAATAATTGCTTAGTGAAATCAAGCATGCAATTCCTTTATTGATGGTAACCTGGGGCTTACATTTTAAGCTTTTGTTTTATCGCACAATGATTGTACTGTCTTCCACATAATGAGCCCAAATTCAGAATGTTCTTGGAAGAACTCTGGACAGATTGCTTAGCCACTAAAAGTGTAGAAAAACTGAAATAATTGCAAAGATTTATGAAAACTCTTTTAAATAATGAGATAGTAAAATCAATGAAAATAAATTCACCTCTATAAATAAATTTTGCTCGTCTCACGGATTGAGGTAAAATAAATCCTCTTCAAAAATTATTCCATGTCATTTAGTTTTATATGTTTACTATTTATTATTATTATTATTTTTTTGCAGTTTTTTGGCTGACGCTGGGTTTTGAACCCACCACCTCCGGGATATGGGGCTGGTGCCCTATTCCTTTGAGCCACAGGTGCTGTCCAACTATTTATCATTTTATAATTTGAAATTTTTTATCACTCAAACTATTTTTTCCATTTATAGGTATGCATTAATAGAAAAAAATTGCTATATCTTCTCTGCTTTTATCTGACATACCTTCATATTTTCTGGATAGTTCTAAAGTTAAATTAATGCTTATGTATATGAGATCTTCATGATATCTGTATGTATTCAAAATTTAGCTGTTGTTATGATGCTCCATATACTTGAGATTTTTCAAAAACATCACCAAAATTATTATTATATTTATAGTCCAAATCACCTAATATAAATATTTGATCATGGTGATCAGAATATATTTACATTTGTAATTCAGACACTAAATAATTAAAAAACTATCTTCAGTATATTGTAATTTCATTGGACTATATCTTTGGATAACCATGTCTTTGTAAAATTCTGAACTAAAACAATTAGCCTTATTTCATTCACACACCCTAAAATAGCCCTTGAAGAGGTAGATGACTTCTATAAGGTGAAGACAATATTTGCCTGCTTTCCCATTTTGCCAGCAGCATACGCTCTATCATAAATGGAAAAAAATTTAAAAAAAAAAAGTACCACTTTAAAACCAGATCATTCCCTTTAATATACATGATAGAATCAAATAATTGTTAATGTAAGAGCACTTTTCTGAGAAAAAATATTTAAAGAAATCTTAGGAGATCAAATTTCTATTTCCTAGGCTTGTTTCCTAGGTTGTTAACAGTAATGAGTTTCAAATATGATACTATGGAAGGGATTGCGTTACATTTTAAAATAAACATAGACATAGTATGTACTTTCTTTAAGTGTCATATTTGAAGTGTGAATTTATATATTTTATGGGGATTTTAGTACCTAAATGATTTTGAACACACATAATAGCATGATTATTTAAAATATTTTCCTTGACTCAAATTTATGATTCCACTAATGCGTGTTTTGTGCCAACCAGTTTTATCTTGACAAAATGAACTCAAAATAAAGACCATTTTGAATAGCTCATTACCACATTTAGGCAATTTATAACTACAAAATTCTACATTCAAGATTGTTTCTAATTCTGATTGATTTGGCATTATTTGAACTAGAAAAATCTTAGGATAAAACCTGGGTCCTATCCTAGGATCTATTTCAAATTTAACTTCATCCCAACACAGGGCCAAGAGTGTAAAATTCCAGGTACACTATTCTCCATTTATTTTTTACCCCTAAAGTCATTAATCCTTATACTCTCTTATACTTTTCTTCTCTTTCATTGCACTAAAGCATATTGTTCCCTACATTTGTATCCTAACCTTTTATTTTGACATTCTATGTTGTCCCTGTTGACAGTATCATACACATTCACAACTTTAATTCCAATCTGCATGCATATAACTCTCCCATATTTAATTCATCCTCAAGTTCTTCTTAGAGTCACAGACATGTATATTCCACTTCCTATTTTTTTCTTTAGTACAAGATGTCTCAAAATTTCTTCAGATTCACGTACAAAACCCAAACTGAATCCATGCTCCTTCCTTCAACCAAACCATAGCATTCTTACATATTACTCCATGGCTTCCTATAGAACATTTCAGTTACTCATATAGAATAAAAAAATATAATTATACTTGAATTATTGAAATCTGCTGCTTGTCATTGCAATGAAAATATTTATCAAGAAGCACATCTACTTCTGGTCAGTAATATTTCTGCTTTGTATGTAATGTAATAGAGCTTTGAAATTTTTGTTGAAAATTGAATGAAATGACTCTGAAGGATAGATAGTAAAAAGAAGAAAAGATGGAAAATTATTTGAAAGTTTTTGTGACACTCATTTTCTAGCAAAAACAATATTATAATTCTTATAAGGTAATAAGTAAAATAGTTTGCAATTAAAAATTATGAGCATTGCATCAAATATATAATTATACACAATAAAAGTGCCCATCATTAAATAGATAAATAGGCAATAATAAAATGTAATAGTGTCCACATACACTATTTAATAGATAATAGACAATAATGAAATAGATAATAGATATATTTAATAGATAAATAGATAAATAGGCAATAATGAAATGTAATAGTGTCCACATACATACATATACAAATAATTTTTGCAAGAGGTGTCTTTGGGGATGTAAAAAATCTAGAAAAGTATAAGAACTCTGTGCCTCAGAGAACACACTGAGAATTTCAAGATTGGTTTTATTTTTGCCTTTTTTAGTATTCTTTGATAATTCCAAATGTATGTTTTAGGATGTAATTCATTCCTGGTAGTTTAGATTTCAGCTCCACTCTAGAAATATATTTATCAATTCAGAGAATCAAATAACCTTTGAAAAGGGCATATTGGTGTCTTTTAAATAGAAGAAAAGGCAATTTAAATCAATAGACCCTTAGATCTCTGAAGAGTTTTATTCTCTCATGTGTTTACATTCTTTATCCTTAAAGACTATATACCCTTGATATATTCAGCATTTGTGATACATATATATATGTATATACACACATATATATATTTGCTTTTATATAGTATACAGAGCATATATGTATGCATGTATATACATACATATACATACAATCTGTCCATATACTATATGAATATACATACATTCTTTCCATATACTACATAAAAATTTTATTTATATATACAATAACATATTATCACAAACACAGTTAAAAATCACCTATTTATTAATTAGTAAGCTGCATAATATAAGGAATGGCTATTTCACTTTAAGAAGAAATAGCACTAGATACTTAAAAATTTATTTTAGGAAAGTGGGGAAACATATTCAGGAACAGATAAGAGATTTGCTGCATTTTCCTCACAAAATGCCAATTTTCTTTGAAAAATTAACACTCTAGATTATACTCTTTTGACATTTTACATCTTGAGTTTGTTTAATGATGACACAAAGTAGGAGGAAAAAAACACACTTATAAGAGAATGATAAAAAATGTGACACAATAATGGTAATATATGTATATGACTGACTGTCTTCTGCTAAGCACTTACCAATGTAGAGGGTGTCCGTATAGTTCATATGCAATTTTGTTTATCCTTTAAATAAGCAGTGAAAAACACTTCTTTAGGGTAGAAATTACAGATAAAGTATATCATCCTAACATCTTCGAAATATCCTCAATTTGATTATACACCAAATGTATGATTTCCTTTTATCTGAACCTAAAATTATTTCACTGCAGATTGATTTGAAATTTCTTTGTCTTTCAGACATAAATCTTCAATTATGCCTATAGTTTTACATTCTATCAGCCTTTCTGATACGTTTTCTTGGTATTTTTTGTTTCTATTTAAAGTGACACAGGAGAAGCCTTGACTTAGGCCACTTCTGATTATGTAATGTAATTTGCATATCAGAAGAAAATGTTGATGGTGTTATATTGAAATTCCCTACTTTTATTGATTCATTTTTCATTCTACAGATAATTTGAAGTAAACATATGCAAATACAGTGTGTGAATTACTGATTTATTGCTTTTTGATGAGACTCACATTTTATAAATATTAAGATTTTACAAAGAAACTATAATACCTTTGAAAAATTCATTGAAATCTTAATGGGTTAAATGTTTTTCCAATTGTTTTAGGTATTTAAATAAGTCATAGAGTGAATTTATTAAGTATATTTCAGTAGTTTAGAATCATGCATTCCTATAACAGTATACTGATCACAAACAATTTTCATTCACATTTTCAATTCTGTCTTCCAAGGTATTTCTTTTAATAAAAACTGATATGAATATAAATCTTGGGAAATAATAAAGTTAAATATTAATAAAGACTCTATGTGTCATTCAAAAATACTGAATTCATATCATGTGTGAACCAATTTTAAAAATGCACAGATAAATATTCTACCCTCAAAAGTTTATAATTTTAATAAACTAGGAATACCACTAAATAAGCTTCATATCAAGTAGAAAGTACCATATGTTCTAAATTAGATGTAGAAAAGACAATAGATCAAATACAAGAGGAAAAAGACATTACTTTCTATTTTTCAATTTAATATTTACCACTCTTCTTTTTTACCCAATAACTCTCAATTTATATATTTGAACTTTGGATGTGTAAGCCTAAGAACTGCATTTCCCTGAATCACTTTTCATGAGTGGATTCTGATTAGAGTTGAACAAGAAAGAAACTTCTGTGAAATTTGTAAGTTGGAAGAAAAGTAGAGGCCATTAATTCTTAGTTAATGTCATGTTCAAATCTTATGGTGGACAGAGGTGGGCCTTAGCTTGCCTCTTTCTCTTCTGTTCCACTACCAACATGTATTCACAAATGCCACCCAGTTCACCAACAACAATTCCTGGATTATAACCAAGCACTCAGTTGAGGCCATAGTGGCAGCAGTTATGCCCATGAAATGACCATTTTTCAGTAGATTTCTCTATGTAATTTCATTTTGTAGTTCACTTCACCAAAGCTGAATCAGCTTGTTCGATTTTCTGTAAACTATGACTTGTCCACCTATTCTATAGCTGCAGGTTGGAAATAAGTGATTTTTCTCTGATTTTCTAATTTACTGCTTCCAGACATTAAATCCCCCAGCAACTCATGAATTTGTGTTACCTAATCTTGACAGTACACCTTTTATTCTCAAAATGCTTGTGGTGGCTATGCATTCTTGATAGTAAATGTATAACAATATCTAATATTCATTGAGAATAGTCTCTGTTGTAAATCTAAAGGACACTATGTTAAATTTACACTATTAGATATGCATTGTCATCTTTATTATATGGATAAAAAGCTGGGACTAACCTAGTCAGAACAATCAGGAAAGAAAAACAAATAAAGAGTGTCCAAATTAGAAAGAAGAAAGTCAAATTGTCCCTATTTGCAGATAACATAGTTTATAAATACAGAAAACTCCAAAGACACCACCAAAAGATAATCAAATTCAGCAAATTTTCCAGAATACAAAAACAGGTAATATTTTTATATGCCAATAGCGGGGAAGAAATCCTTTCTACAATAACTCCTGAAAAAAAAATTAACACATAAGAATTCATTTTACTGAGGAGGTGAAAGACCTCTACCATGAAAACTATAAAACATTGATGAAAGAAATTGAAGAAAAGCCAAAAAAAGGGAAGATAACTCACATTTATGGAGTCAAAGAATTGAGACTGGGTGGCACCTGTGGCTCAAGGAGTAGGGTGCTGGCCCCATATACTGGAGGTGGTGGGTTCAAACCCAGCCCCAGCCAAAAACTGCCAAAAAAAAAAAAAAAAAGAATTGAGACTGTTGAAATAGGTATTCATACTTCTCAAAGCAATTTACAGATTCAATGCAATTTCTTATCAAAATATCAATGGCACTCCTCAGAAATATAAAAAAAAATCTTAAAATTTGTATGGAACCACCACAAAAATATGAATAGACAAAGTAATCCTGATCAAAAAAACAAAGCTGGTAGCAGCACACTGCCTCACCTCAAAACATACTACAAAATTATTGAAAGGATATTCAGTATTAAAGGTAAATTACTGTAATTACACAATTACAGTAATTGTGTAAATTGCTGTATACAATTCTCTTTTTGTGGCTTAACTACTGGTGGCTCAACTTGTTTTCTTTAAGAGTTGGCTTTAAAAGCACTTCAAGAGTTCTGAGCAGAAAGAAAGGAAACAACACCTCTGCCCCCCCCAACTCCATACTACATTCTGAGGAAACTGATAAAGCCAACCTAGCAGAGAAAAAGAAACCAACACAACCACCTCCTGTAATCATTTTGTGGCGATAACTACTTCTTTTTTTAACCTTTTATAACCCAAATAAAAGCCAAGCCACTTGTTCCTGGGGCCAGCACTTCTTCCTTTGTGCCATGTGGTTCTTGTTATCCCATCCCCAACATTTGGGTGGCCTGTATGGGGAATTCACTTTTCTACTTCTATCTCTCAACTGCTCCAATCTTTGGTGGACAACTCCCAGGACATCTTTTTAATGCTCTCAATCTCATTCATAACCCCGTGAGTCTCTTGGACTCTGGAACTGGTCATATAAAAGGCTAAAAGTGGTAGGTGTTTGGTTTTGGTCTGAGATGGAAAAACAGGTACAAGTCTACCACTCTTGAGAGGCACTTTGGACAGATGCTTCCTAAGTAACTCCCATGGGTTTGGGGAAGATCTCTGGGGCTTGCTCCGAGTCAAAATTCATGGATGCTCACTTTCTTCCAGTGGCTAGGTTTCTTTCTGACTCAGGTCTCAAGGATGCCCAATTTGTGATCAGATCTCAAGACAATCTGAGTTATGGCCATGCCTCTCAGACTCTCTTAACTTGTGGTCATCTCTGAAAAGTCCTTTTCTTTCTTCTGGTTATCCTCATGGGCAACATATAGTCGGCTCCACCTAAAGACTCCTCACTGTGATGTCTTTTTAAGAATTTTAAAACTTTGGGACCTACCAAACTCCAGCCTAAACATTTAGTTTCTATTGCAATACAGCATAGCCATAGTGTAAATTAGATGAGCAGAAGGTTTGGTCTGGGAATAGTTCTCTTAATCACAATACTGTTCTGCAAGAAGATCTTTTTTGCCACTGGCTCAGCAAATGGCCTGAACTCCCCCATGTACAGACTTGCTGTGAGCTTGCTTGACAGTCTGATCTTTGCTTGCTGCATGTTACTACTTACCTCTACATCTCTCCCCCCATCTTCTTCTGACCAAGACAATGTTTCCTTTAGGTCCCCCTATTTCCTCTCCATATTGCCTCCTTTCTTTGGTGACAGTATCTAACCCTTTAACCCCATCATTTTACTTTCCCTTACTTCTTCCTGCTTTCTTCAGCCTCTCCATTTCTACCATTTCACCCAGAAATATTTGCTCCACCTGGCTGTTCCAAAATCCATCTCTGCCTGTACCTCACCTCCCTTTTGGGGAGGTTCCTAGGGAAGAAGGCATGATAAATTACTCAGAGCCAGGATAAAAATCCAGCCCTTTACCTCTTATGACTGTCTGAGGCAATTTACCTCTTTATTAGTATTAGATCCTGACAAGAGAGGGACCATCCTTCTTAGCAATGCACTTCATCTCCCAGCCAGGCCTGTTGTTCAACATAAACTCCAAAAACTTGAAGATGGGTCCCCAAACTCCATGAGCAAAACCACAAATCTGGTCTTTAGAGTCTTTAATAATTGAATTAAGGAGAGAAGAGAGTAAAAGAGAAAATAGGACTGGAAACTACCTCAAGAACAGAAAAACATTTTCCAAATGGTGGCTACTGCTCAAGGTAAAGCTCTTCAGAGACAGAGTTGCCCTAGTGGTCTAGACAAGAAGACACCAGGACAATGCCCATCTTGGGAAGCTAAGCCCTACTTAAACTGCAACTGACTGGATAACTGGTGGGAAAATGCCCCAGGATATGTGCTCCACCAGGATTATACACTGTCTACATAAGAGGAGCAGTGGAATTGAGAGTACCCTCTCCTTAAGACAGGGATCACACTCACCTTTTAGAACTAATGGGCCACTTTGAGCCAGTCTCCTGAATACCCAGAGATCTGGGACTGCTTCAGTCTGACTGATGGACCTTGACTTCAGAACCAATACCACTTCACAACATTGAGATGGCCAAGCTAAGGGTAACTTTCTCTGTCAATTGTAAGCAAATTGATTTTCTAATTGATACTGGAGCCACATATTCTGCTGTTCCAGAATTTGTGGGACTTCTATTTCCCTCCCCTATCTCCATCGTTGTAGTTATAGGTAAAATATAAAATCCTCTGTATATTCTGAGCTCCTCTTCTCAATGGGATATCCAATCTCTTCTCATTCTTCTCCAGTACTTCCAAGTTGTCCTACTTACTTATGGAAAGAAATCTTATGGCTAAGTTATACATGCAACTCCTTTTAACATTGCAAGCTTCCTTTCTTGGCCTTTGGGAAAGGCCTAACTGGGACCATACATACAACCTTTTTTTTTTTTTTTCTTTCTTTCCTTGGTATCAGGAAATGATGACATAATATTTAGGTTTAAAGTCCTAAGTCTGTGTTTTCAAAATATAAATTTTCATTGAGTAGTATATGCTTCTGTCTGTGTGTTTGTATCTCTATATATGTCATGTGTATGTGATGTCTCTCTACCATAATATATAAAAGAGTTCTAATAAGTTAGCTCAGGAAAAAGGAAAAGTACTAAAACCAAACATTTTATCAAGAAAATAGGAAGTAACTCTGGTGCTTTTTAGTTCACATGACTGATACATTTTGGTAAATAAAAGTAGTTTTAAAATTATTAGACTTTAGATGTTTAAAGGTTATAAAAATGCTTCTTCTGTAATTTTTAATGTTTCCTGAGCCTCTGGATTCTGACGTATGCATAGGTGACCATGGTCAGGCCTCGGCCCAGACCAGCAAGTATAATCTATGATCTACCCCAATACTGTCCCTTTCTTGCCTGCCTCAACTTTGCCTCCTGGCTATTCTGGAGCAATTACATCCTTCAAGAATACTGTTCTCTGTCTTGAACTCTACACCAGGTATATAAATTACGATCATGGACAGACTCTATCTTTCATAGCTATCTTCAATGCCACGGCTACGTGAGACTTAGGAGGACCAGGAAAGTTATTAGGGGTAGTACCTATGTTGTCGTTTCAAAACTCTTTTCAGTTACTTAAAATCTTAAAGTCATGTTAAGTTAGAGGATAATCATAAAATATCTGAATCATGTATAAGACAAAATACTAAAACAATTGTTAAGACTACATTTAAATTTATATAGTTTGGCATCTAATTCATTTCTCTCATTTTCCACTCTTTTGGTAGAGATTTTTCTACTTTTCTCATCTTTCTCACAAAAATTTCTCATACAACAGCTAAGATATCTAGATATCTGTTTTATTCTTCTTTTATGTATATTATAGAGCATGGTATTGGCATAAAAATAGAGTCATACACATATGGACCCAAATAGAAAACTAAGAGATGAAACCAGCCTCTTATAGCAACCTGATCTTTGATAAACCAATCAAAACCATATAATGGGACAAGGAAATACTATTCAATAAATGCTGCTGGGAGAATGGGATGACCACATACAGGTAAAACACTGAAATTGTACCCACACCTTCCACCACGTATAGAAATTGATTCAAGATTGATAAAAGATTTAAATCTAAGGCATGAAATAATAAAAATACTGTAAGAAAGTATGGGAAAAATTTTTGAGGCTGTCAGCCTGGGAAAATATTTTATGAAGAAGACTTCAGCGGCAATCACAACAAAAACAAAAATAAACAGATGGGACTTAATTAAACTGGAAATCTTTTGCAAGGTAAGAACACAACAATTAAAGAAAATAGACAAACTTCAGAACAGGAAAATATATTTGCATATTACAAATATTAGAAAGGCTTGATAACTAGGTTCTCAAATTAATCAACAAAAAATGAATGAACAATCCTGTCTATCACTAGGCAAGAAACATAAACAGAACCTTCTCTGAGGAAGACAGTCAATTGGGTAACAAACACATGAAAAAAATGCTGCTGTCCCTAATTATCAGAGAAATGAAAATCAAAACTACCCTGTGATATCCCTTAATCCCACATCACAAAGTCCCAAAGTTGCAGATGCTGGTGTGGTTGTGGAGAGAGAGTGACACTTTTACATTATTGGTGGGACTGTAACCTAATACGACCTCTTTGGAAATAAGGATGGAGAATACTCAATGAACTCAAATTAGACCTCCCATTTGACTTGAAAATTTCACTACTAGACATCTACCCAGAAGAAAAAAATTATCTTATCATTAAGACATTTGCACTAGAATGTTTCTTGCAGCTCATTTTACAATTGCCAAGATGTGGAAACAACCTAATTACCCATCAACACAGGACTAGATTAACAAGCTTTGGTATTTGTATACCATGGAGTATTTACTACTCATCTGTAAAAAAACATAGTGACTTTACATCTTTTGTATTAACCTGGATGGAGATGAAACACATTCTTCCCAGTAAAGTAGCACAAGAATGGAAAAACAAGCATCCAATGTAATGAATATTATTATGAAGTCAGTAGATGATCTAACACTTGCCCACATAGGAGAAAAACTTAATTATATTTAAGTTGTGGGGAGGTCAAACAAGAGAGGGAGGAGGAGGGTTTGGTGTGCTCTCACTTAAAGGATACATGGTAGGGGTGTATGGCACACATTTTGGGTGTGGACCCAACTACAAGAGGAACTCCACCTGAAATATTCAAAAATTGTGACCTGGTTGTACCCTCAGAATAACCTGAAATAAAATTTAAAAATTAATGTTGAGTTTACAAGAGTATTACAAAGCCCTTTGGAAAAACTGGCAGGGAACCTCATCAATAATGTTTTTTGATCTGTAATGAATAAAGAATGTCACTTATGAAAGGTCCAGTTCCTTTGAGACTTAAGATAAGAAGAATTTATCCAATTCCTACAGGTATCTAATAACACAGATTAATCCTTGGCTTGACTTGAGAGACTTTTAAGTCTAACCTGAGATTCCTTATGAAAAAAATAATAAAGCTAATTTAAAAAGAAAAAAAAATAGACAACACCCTTTACTAACAAGATAAATCTGGTGTATTTGACTGGTAAGAATTTCAAACTCTGTGTGGCCATGGTTCTCTTAGTCAACTCTTCTCTTAGGACCCCTAGTGGCTGTAATTTTAGCACTCATTTTTGGACTCTATATTCTCCACTGTGTAGTAACATCCATGCCAAACTGAATTTGAGCCCTTGCCATTGCCCTAAAACATGATCCCTATTCCATTTCTACTCTGGCTTTTAAGACTGTTCAGTTTTAGCTTCTCCTTTGAGTAAACAGCCCTAATTGGACATCCTGGCAGGCACAACTCTACAACCTTTGTAGGCTGTTTAAACATATTCCTCTTATTCATGTACCTATTCATGTACTTCAACAGAAAGTACATGAAGTTACAGAAGAATTGACCATTGTCCACACACCCCTGTCCCCACATCTATTGATAAGAATGTAAATTCTAATAGAAGAAAGGGGAAATTAAAAAGACAGAATTGTTACTAAGCCATCTAGCATTTAAAAAATATTTTAAAAAACTTCATAAGATGCTTCTCTGCTTAATCACCTGTGGCTTAACTCCTTGTTTTTAAGAAACTATTTTTTAATGGCACTCCAAGAGTATTGAAAGCACACAGAAAGGGTGCAGCCCTCCCCTATATCTGCTAGACTATATTCTGAGGAGACTGATAAAGCCAACCTAGTAGAGAAACCAAACAAAACAAAACCCGAAACATATGGCCACCATCTGTTATCATTTTGCAGCAAAACCTACCTTTTTTTTTTTTTTTATAATTTTATTGAATCATAATTCTGTACATTGGTGCAATCATAGGGCATGATTCATATACATTCAGAAATGTTTTCATCGTACTGTTACAGATAGCCTTCATGGCATTTTCTTGATCACTATAT
>CAUYON010177218.1:0-13056 GCA_963573935.1 Arctocebus calabarensis | reverse complement strand
CCAGCCTGGGCTGGATTCAGGTCATATGTTTAGGTTAATTTTTTTAACTATTTGGTACTGGTACAATTGTAGAAAAATGGGGCCATGGCACAGAGGATGGTTGATATTGTCAAAAGCTTTTTCTGCATCAATTGAGAGAATCATATGGTCTTTGTTTTTTAATTTGTTTATGTGCTGAATTACATCTATAGATTTATGTATATTGAACCAGCCTTGAGACCTTGAGATAAAGCCCACTTGGTCTTGGTGTGTAATTTGTTTGATGTGTTGTTAGATTCTGTTTGTTAGTATCTTGTAAATATTTTTGCATTAATATTCATTAGTGATATTGGTCTATAGTTTTCTTTTCTTGTTGGGTCTCTCCCTGGTTTAGGGATGAAGGTGATGTTTGCTTCATTGAATGTGTTGGGTAGTATTCCTTCTTTTTCTATATTTTGAAAGAGGTTTAGTAATATAGGTACTGGTTCTTCTTTAAAAGTTTGGTAGAATTCTGACGTGAAGCCATCTGGTCTCGGGCTTTTCTTTTTATGGAGATTTTTTTATGGTTGATGCTATTTCAGAATTTGATATAGGCCTGGCTAAGGCTTGGTAGGTGGCGTGCTTCCAAGTATTGGTCAATTTCCTTCAGATTTTCATATTTCTGACAGTAAAGTTTCTTCTAATATTTGTTAAGGATTTTTTGAATTTCTGAGAGGTCTGTTGTTATTTCTTCTTTACCATTTCTGATAAATGAAAAATTCAGATTTCAGATTTTACTCTTTTTTTCCTGGCTAGGTTAGCCAAAGATTTATCTATTTTACTGACCTTTTCAAAAAACTAACTTTTTGATTTCTTGATCTGTTGTATAATTCTTTTGTTTTCAATTTCATTTAATTCTGCTCTAATTTTGGTTATTTCTTTTCTTCTGCTTGGTTTGGGGTTGGAATGTTCTTTCTTCTCCAGTTGCTTAAGATGTCCCATTAAGTTGTTAAGTTCCTCTCTTTCCATTTTCTTGAGGAAGGCTTGAAGTGTTATAAATTTCCCTCTTAGTACTGCCTTTGCAGTATCTCAGAGGTTCTGATATTTTGTGTCTTCATTGTCATTTTGTTCCAAAAATTTGGTAATTTCCTTCTTAATCCCATCTATGACCCAGCTATCCTTCAGCATAAGGTTATTTAGTTTCCATGTTTTTATATGAGTTTGCAGATTCCTATTTTTATTGAGATCAACTTTTATTCCATGATGGTCGGAGAAGATGCAAGGAATAATTTCTATTCTTTTAAATTTCCTGAGGTTAGACTTGTGACCTAAGATGTGATCGATTTCAGAGTATGTTCCATGGGGTCATGAGAAGAATGTGTATTCAATTTTATTAGGATGAAATGTTCTGTAGATGTCTGTTAAATCCAGTTGTTGAATGGTTAAGTTTAAATATAAAATTTCCTTACTTAGCTTCTTTTTGGAGGATCTATCCAACACTGCTAAAGGAGTATTAAAATCTCCAACTACTATGGAGGTGTAGGAAATCAAGTTACTCGTGTCTATTAGAGTTTTTCTTATAAATTGAGGCACATTCTAGTTGGGTGCATAAATATTGATAATTGAAATCTCATCATATTGAGTAGTACCTTCAACAAATATAATATGTCCATCTTCATCCTTCTTTACATTGGTTGGTTTAAAGCCTATTGTATCTGCAAATAAGATTGCAACACCTGTTTTTTTCTGTTTTCCATTTGCTTGAAATATAGATGACGATCCCTTCACCTTGAGTCTAAATTTATCTTTTAAAGTAAGATGAGATTCTTGTATGTAACAGATATCTGGCCTGAGTTTTTATATCCAAATCTATGCCTCTTTAGAGGACAATTTAAACCATTCACATTAATTGAAAACAATGATAAGTCTTTAGAATGTCCAGGGAACATTTTTAATCTTTTCATCACTATGGAAGTTGAAATTTGATAAAAAGTTTCTGGGTGAGTTTACTTTTGTGGTGGAGATTTGCACTGGTCGTTATGGAGGATAGGTCTGAGAATATCCTGGAGAGCTGGTTTAGTTATAGCAAATTTCTTCAACATGTGGACGTAATTAAAGTAATTAATTTTTGCATCATAAATGAAACTCAGTTTAGCTGGGTACAGGATCCTGGGCTGAAAGTTCTTTTGTTTTAGGAGATTAAAAGTCAATGACCATTCTCTTCTAGTTTGAAAGGTTTGATCAGAGAGATCTGCAGTTATTCTAATATTCTTCACCTTCTAGGTAATGGATTTCTTACGTCTGGCTGTTTTCAGAATTTTCTCCTTCATATTAACTTTAGTGAACTTAATTATGATGTGCCTGGGGGATGTCTTTTTCGGGTTGAGTCATGCTGGGGTTCTGAAACTGTCTGGTATCTGAATTTCAGAATCTCTTGGCATGTCTGGAAACTTCTCTTTCATAATGTCATAAAGAAGAGACTCTGTGCCTGGTGATGCCACTTCATTGATTTTGGGTATCTTTATAAGGTGAATATTGGTTTTCTTCAAGTTATCCCAGAGCTTCTGAGAGAATCATCCATTTTTGCCTTCCATTTCTCTTCCTCTTTGGACGTTTAGGAGTGTTCAAAAGCTTTGTCTTCCATGTCAGAAATCCTTTCTTCTGTTTGCTCCATTCTACTGTACTTCTCAGATTTTTGAGAGTTGAAACTTCTTGTCTCAATGTGTCAAAATATTTCATCATTTTGTGTTTGAATTCGTTCAATTCTTGAGACATCTTTTGGGTCATCTTTTGGATTACTGCTTGAAATTCTAATTTCATCTTTTCCTCTATTCTGCTGATCTTATTTGCTATCAAGACTCTGAATTCGATTTCTGACATCTCAACCATTTGCTCTTGCAAGGGATCTTGTGGAGTATCTACCTTGTTGTTCCTTGGGGGAATTGATCTACTCTGATTATTCATATTGCCAGAGTTTTTCTGTTGATTTCACCTCATGATTATTTTTGACTGTTGCCTATGACCGTCCTCATAGTTAGGGAGGTGTCTCTCCCAGATCAGACCCTGGCAGGATCACTCTGTTGTTGCTGGATCTTTGTAGGGAGTGACTCTGTGTAGCTCCTCTGGGACTTCCCCACCCAGGGAGTTCTGGCTGCAGGAGCAGCTCCGGAGTGTGGCACGCCCTGATCAAGCAGCTGGGCTAGGGTGGGGCACCTGGTGTCCTTTACAAAGGGAGCTCTTGCCTCCAGCAGTCTCTGGCTGGGAGGAGGGCTCCAGAGGGAGGGCAAGGGTCGCACAGCCTCCTGAGTCCCTGGCCAGATGTGTGGGACCGGTGCAGAGGCAGAGAGGGTAGGGGAGGAGGTGGGCTGTGTGGCTCCCAGAGTTCCTGGCCCAGGCAAGCAGGCAGAGGGGCCTGGAAGGATCCCGGCAGAGTCCCTGTTTGGTGTGGGCAGCAGGAAGATGCCTGGCACAGGGATCCAAGCAGAGGCCCTGGCTGCTGCAAGCAGAGGGCTGAGTCCTGGAGGGTGCAGATCGGAGTCATGCGGGGGTTCCTGACAGGCAGCAGGCCAAGGCCAAGTGGGGACAGATGTGTGCCACACAGGAGTCCTAGTGCGCTTCCTGGCTGCTGCTGGTGGTGGGCCAAGGCCCAGCGGGGTGCCAATTGGGGCCACACAGGAGTCCTGCCAGAGTTTCTGGCCACTGCTAGCTGTGGGCCAAGGCCCAGCATGGTGCCAACTGGGCTGCACAGGAATCCTGGAGGAGTTACTGGCCACTGCTGGCAGCGGGCCAAAGCCCAGCACCGTGCCAATTGGGGCTGCATGTGGGTCTTTGTGGAGTGGAGTTCCTGGCCGCTGCAGGTGGCAGGCCTGGGACATGGATTGCAGCTAGGCGGGAGTCTTGGCAGGCGGTGGGCCGAGGCTGGGCGGGACACAGATCAGCATTGCATGGGAGTCCTGGTGGACTTCCTGGCCGTTGCTGACAGTGGGTTAAGGCTTGGTCGGGTGCCAATCAGGGCCACACGGGGGTTACAGTTACTGGCCACTCAGGGGAAGCGGGCCAAGGCCCAGTGGAGCACGTATCAGAGCCGTGCGGGGGTCCCCGCCTCCCTGGACTGGGGTCAGGCGGGGGCTTGGTGGGTCTCTGGAGTCCCTTACATGGTGGGCTCCCTTGTCCAGCAGATAGGGAGGGTGGGCACTGCTCAAGTCCTCCTCCCTCAGTTTCAGCAGAGGTCAGGCTTCTGGGTCATCAGGTAAGGGGGGATGAGTGTCCTAGAAGTTCAGAACAGTTTAAAACTTTAATTCAGTTTTTCTGCCTGAAGCTTGGTTTCTTGAAGTCGCAGCTTGCCTCAGTGGTGACATGGAGTTATCACTTCTCTCTCTCGGCTGGGCTCCCAGTCTTCAGCTCAAATGGGCAGTTTCTGGAGGTTATCTTTCTTTTTGGACAGGAGCCTCTGTTGGAAGTTGCTTCCAGTCGGCCATCGTGCCCCTCCCTCTGACAGTAGAATTTTCAATTGAAACTTTCCAAGACAGAAGACAATGTTCATCCACCCTTAACCTTCTTAATAACACATTTTTCATCTGAGATTTCCATATCCTGCTAAACTAAGCTTCAAACGTGATGGCAAAATCAAACCTTTTGCGGATGTGCAAACACTGAAGAAATTTGCCACAACAAAATTAGCTCTATAGGAAATACGTAGACCTATTCTCAACACTGACCATCACAATGGACCATCAGCAAAATAAACACCCAGAAGCTTCCACAGAGGTGCAAAGGATAAATCCATATAATGAACTTTCATAAAATAAGATAAATAAAACACCACACTTTTCAATTCTCTGACTAAATATTTCTGACTTCAATTCCCTACTAAAGAAGAATAGGCATGATGACTGGATTAAAAAAGCACATCCATATGCTGTCTCCAGGAGATACATATAACCTTGAAGGACAAATCAAGCCCCAGGATCCGGAATAGAAAACAGTATTTCAAGCAAACAAAATCAGAATAATTGAAGAATTGCAACTTTATTTTAAGATACAAGTGGATTTAAAGCAACTAAACTTAAGAAAGACAAAGATGACCACTTCATACTGATCAAAAGAACACTAAAACCAGAGAACATGTCAATTTTAAATATTTATGCACCCATCTTATATGCTACCAGATTTATTAAACAGACCTTAATTGGTCTGAGCAATATGATATCCTATAAGACCACAATAGTTAGGAACTTTAACACCCCTCTCACAGAATTGGACAGATCCTTCAAATAGAAACTATATAAGTAAATACAGTACTTAAATATGACCATAGAACAAATGGGATTAAGAGACATATACAGAACACATCATCTCAAAGCTAAAGAATATACATTTTTCTTGTCAGCCCATAGTACATACTCCAGAATATATCATCTCTGAGGAAACAAAACCTCTACAAATTTAAAAGAACAGAAATTATTCCTTGTATATTCTCAGACCACAAAACAATAAAGTTGGAACACATCTCCAAGAAAAATGTTCATCCCCACACAAAGACATGGAAATTAAACAAACATATGGTGATTGAGAGTTGGGTTCAGGAAAAGATAAAGGAAAAAGTAATTAAATTTCTCAAACACAACAACAATGAAGCTACAAGTTCTGAAACCTGTGGGATTCAGCAAAAGCAGCCTTAATAGGTAAATTTATCATATTAGATGTCTACATACACAAAATAGAAACAGAGAGCATCAACAAACTCATGAACCACCTTATGAAAAATGAAATAGAGAACAATCTAATCCCAAACCCAGCAGAAGAAAAGAAATAATCAATATTTAACCAGAGATTAATGAAATTGAAAACAGAAAAATCCTTCAGAAATTGAATGAAACAAAAAGTTGGTTCTTCAAAAAAATAAATAAAATTGATAAACTTTTGTCTATATTAACTAGAAACAGAGAAGTAAAATCTCGAATAACCACAATCAGAAACAAAGGGGAAAAAACACAGATGCCCCAGAAATACAAAAGAATAATCTCAGAAGACTACAAGAAACTCTATGCCCCCAAATTTAATGATGTAGAGGAAACAGATAAATACTTGGAGTCACACTCTCTCCCTAGACTGAACCAATAAAAAATAGATCTACTGAAAAGACCTATTTCAACCACTGAGATCAACAAAATAATACAAAATCTCCCAAGAAAAAAATGCTCTGGTCCAAGTGGCTTTACAATAGAATTCTACGAAAACTTCAAACAAGAACTAATACCCATACTGCAGAAGCTATCCCCAAAAATTGAGAAGAAATCTTCCCAAACAGGTTCTATGAAGCAAACGTCATCCTGAAACCAAAATGAGGAAAGGCTCTAACTAAAAAGGAGACTTCACACAAAGTTCACTAATGAATATAGATCCAAAAATTCTCAATAAAATTCTAGCCAATAGACTACAGCTTCTAATTAAAAAAAAATCATACATCAGACAGTGCCTTTAGCTAAGTGGGTAGAGTGCTGGCCCCATATACCAAGGGTGGTGTGTTCAAACCCAGCCCCAGCCAAACTGCAACAAAAAATAGCTGGGTGTTGTGGTCAGCACCTGTAATCCCAGCTTCTTGGGAGACTGAGGCAATAGAATTGCCTAAGCCCAGGGGTTGAAGTTTGCTGTGAGCTGTGTGACACAACGACACTCTACCAAAGGACAATAAAGTAGTGGAATTCTGTCTTTGCAAAATAAATAAATAAATAAATCATACATGATGAACATGCAGGTTTCATCCCAGGGATGCAAGGCTAGTGTAATATATGCAAGTCCATAAACATAATTCACCATATCAACAGAAGCAAAAATAAAGCCCATAAGTTCCTCTCAACAGGTGCAGAAAAAGCATTTAATAAAATTCAACATTCTTTTCTAATTAGGACTCTGAAGAATATAGGCATTGGCAGCACATTTCTTAAACTGATCAAAGCCATTCTATGATAAACCCACAGCTAATATTATACTAAATGGACTAAAACTGAAAAGCTTTTCCGTTCAGAACTTGAACCAGACAAAGTTGTGCTCTATAACCACTACTATTCAACATAGTGATGGAAGTTCTAGCCAATACAATCAGGCAAGAGGAGGAAATAAAGGGCATCAAAATGGGGAAGGGAATGTGGTGTTTGCTCTTTGCTGATGATATGATCTTACACTTAGAGAACCCCAAAGACTCAAACACAATACTCTTGAAAGTGATCAAAAACTACAGTAATGTCTCAGGATATAAACTCAATGTCCACAAATCAGTTGCCTTCATTTATCCTAACTATATCTAAGATGAGAAACTAATCAAGAATACAATTCCCTTCACAGTAGATTCAAAACAAAAAATGAAATTTCTAGAAATATACCTAATAAAAAGGTGAAGGAATTTCAGTGCCATACCCACTGAGCCACAGGTGCTGCCCAATATATGATGGTTTTAATGAGAAAAATTCCCTTCACATTAGCTTCAAAAAGAAATGAAATTTCTAATAATATACCTAACAAAAGAAGTGAAGGGCCACTACAAAGAAAATTACAAAACCCTAAGAAAAGAAATGGCAGAAGATATTAACAAATAGAAGAACATACCATGTCATGACTGAGGAGAATTAACATTGTGAAAATGTCTATCCTTCCCAGAGCAATCTACAGATTTGATTCAATCCACTTTAAAATACTAAAATCATACTTTCAAGATTTGGAAAAAATAATTCTTTTCTTTGTTTGGAACCAAAAAAAAAAGATATATAGGAAAGACAATTCTTAGTAATAAAAACATAGCCAGGGGCATTACCCTATCAGACTTTAGGCTATATTACAAGTACATAGTGATCAAAATAGTATGGTATTGGTACAAAAATGAAGACATAGACATTTGGAACCAAACAGGAAATCATGAGATGAAACTAAAATCTTACAGCCACCTCATCTTTGATAAACCAAACAAGAGCACACACTAGGGGGAAAAAAATCCCTATGCAACAAATGGTGCTGGAAGAACTGGATAACAGTGTGTAAAATACTGAAACCGGACTCACACCTTTTACCCCTTACAAAAATTGATTCAAGATAGATAAAAGATTTATATCTAAGGGATGAAACAATAAAAATACTTTAAGAATGTGTGGAAAATTCTTGAAGATATTGGCCTAGAAAAATATTCTATAAAGAAGACTTTCATGGCAATTTCAGCAATAAAAATAAATAAATAGAGCCTAATCAAACTGAAAAGCTTCTGTAGAGCTAAGAGACCAAAGCCAAAGCAAATAGACAATGTTCAGAATAGAGAAAGATATTATTAATTGGACAAAGGCTTGGTAACTAGGACCTATAGACTACTCTAATTAATCAACAAGAAATGAGCAAAGAATCACAATTATCACTGGGTAAGAGACATGAATCTAACATTCTATATGAAAGACAGATGCTCAGGAGTTCAAGACCAACCTGAACAAGAGTGAGACCCCACCTCTAGAAAATAGCTGTGCTTTGTGGCCAGCATCTGAAGTCCCAGTTACTTGGGTGGATAAGGAAAGATTGGTTAAGCCCAAGAATTTGAGGTCCTTGAGAGCTATGATGCCATTGCACTCTACCCAGTGCCACAGAGTAAGACTCGTTCTCAAAAACAAACAACAACAAAAAGAATGAATAACAAACACATGAAAAATTGCTCATCATCCCTGATCATCAGAGAATTGCAAATCAAAACCACCCTGAGATGTCATCTAACCCCAGTAAGATTAGCCCACATCACAGTCTCCAAACTGCAGATGCTGGCACAGATGTTGAGTGAGTGGAAGACTTTTACATTGTGGGTGGGACTGCAACTAATGCAGTCTCCATGGAAAGAAGTATAGAGAATCCTCAAAGAACTCAAACTTGACCTTCCATTTGATGCTGCAATCCATTACTAGGCATCTATCCAGAAGGAAAAACAAAATCATTTGATCATTAGAACATTTGCACTAGTGGCTTGGTGCCAGTGGCGCAAGTGGCTAAGGCGCCAGCCACATGCATCTGAGCTGGTAGGTTCAAATCCAGCCCAGGCCCACCAAACAACAAAGACGTCTGCAACTAAAAATTAGCCAGGCATTGTGACAGGTGCCTGAAGTCCTAGCTACTTGGTAGGCAGGGACAGGAGAATCTCTTGAGCCTAGGAGTTGGAGGTTGCTGTGAGTTGTGATGCCACAGGACCCTACCCAGGGTGACAGCTTGAGGCTCTGTCTCCAAAAATAAAAAATAAAGAACATTTGCACTAGACTGTTTATCACAGCTAAATTTACAGTTGCCAAGATGTGGAAACAACCTAAATGCCCATCAACTCAGGAAGGTATTAATACATTGTGGTATATGCACACCATGGAATACTATTCAGCCATAAAAAGGTGGTGACTTCACATCTTTTATAATATCCTGGAGGGACTTGAAACACATTTTTTTAGTGAAGCATCACAAGAATAGAAAAGCAATTATTCAATGTACTCGATACTAATATGCAACCAGTAGACAATATGATGCATGTCCACATAGGAGAAAAAATCATTTCAATTCAAGTTGGGGGGAAGGGTAGTGAGGGAGAGGGAAGGGTTTGGGGTGTTCTCACTCAATGGGAATGGGGTGGTGGTGTTTGGCACACCTTTTATGTATGGGACATAACCACAAGAGGGATTCTACTTAACAAAATCAAATATTTTGACCTGGTTGTTTGTACCCTCACATTAACCTGAAATAAATTCACTTTTTGGAAAAAAAAAAAAAAAGGATGTGTTCAATATAAAAAAACCACCCGCAGAAAATTCAGGCTACAAAAAAAGAAAGAAAGAAAGCAAACCTTCCTATTATTTTGAAGTGAACCAAAAGGTCTTAAGCCTAAATGAAGCAACTGAAATCTTAATTCTATTCTCAAATTTCAAACAGGTTTTCAAAAATGTTTGGAGACTGCTTTGCATAGCAGCAGAGTCCTGAGTGTTTTCCAGTCAGTCTATGGGAGAAGATTTTGCTGGGATATATTAAAAGTTACTGAATTAGAACCTACTTTTTTCTTTGAAATTGCAAATATTCGTAGCAGGACCGAGCCTGGATTTCTCATCAGGCCTTCAGAACAGCACCAGCCAGCCGTCAGAGTCTTTTCAAAAGCTGCATTAAAAGGCTGGTGTCCATCTGCAGGGCTTCTGTGTTTGATCCTAGATTATGTTTTCACTAAGGTTAAGGGTTAGAGTTTTGACAGATGTGGCTATGCTCTAATAGGCCCATTTTATTTGCCCTTTTTCCCGCACACACACAGTATTTGATAGCTAAGTTTGCAAAATGCCTCAATTTCTATACCAGCAAGTACGGGGTGGGTGGAACGTAGGGCCTGAGCACTTGTTTGGGAGTCAGGTTCAGTTTCAGAGTCTGTACGGACTCCGTTTCCACATCTGTCTGTGGGGAAAGAGGATCATTTCATTCTGTGCTACCATTTCATTCTAACTGGGTTATAGTTTCTTTTCATTTTTCTCTCCTCAAACTTTTACAGGATTTTTCACTTTTCTCCATTTTTTTCACTGCCACAGGTTGACTTTGATATTTCCAATAAACCAAAGTAGAAACTGAACAAAGAGTATGTCTTGGATTCAGACCCCTTAGCACAGTAGCAAGTGCGCGAATTTAAGATTTAGCATCCCTGACTTCTTGGTTGGGGGCTGCAGTGGGGATGGCAGGCAATGGGCCAGTCTGAGTCACTGCACTAAGAGGGCAAACTGGCAGGGACAGGGCATGGAGTTACTTACATCTCATCTAGCATTGTGACCTAATCATCACACCAGGTGCGTATGGGACAAGGTGAAGCAAAGATAAACAGGCACGTGTCCTCCACTAATTGGCCTACAAGATGGAAGCTCTTAATACAGATTACTGGGACTTCCACACAATCACGTGAGAAGGAGATACATTCCAAACGATAGGATCTGTTTCAAAATGATAGAATAGATGCTAGAGGAGAGAAATGCACAAGTGCATTACACTGGGAGCTCTGTGGGGTTACATATTAATTCCCCACTCAAATGAAACTGAAGCTCAGAGAGGTTAAGTGGATTGCCCAAGGTCCCACAGCAGAGTCCAAATTTGAAAACAGATTTGTCTGACTCAAAACAAAGCTTTCCTATTAAGTCATGGTTTTCCAAAATTTTCACAGAATTCTGGCTATGTCAATTTTTGGCTTTGTTAACTTTAATGCTTAAGGAGAAATACTAACTCTGTATAATAAACCAGTGGGAAGAGGCGAAAAGGGTTATCTGAAATTTGTGCTACCTTATTTACCAAAGCTGAGGGTCAGCTTCTTCAGCCTCCCTTCATATTCTACTTTGCCAGCACCTCCACACTCTCTGTTCTACCCTTCAAGTGCTAAATAAACAATTATTCCACTGTTTTAAAAAAGTGGCAGATAACAGAAGCAAAAATTTGACACTGTCAGCTCTTTTCATTTCTTATTCACATATGTAAATTTTTGCTATAGAGGTATGATCATCTGTAAGACCAATTATTTCCTGAGCCTTCTTTGAAATAACATATGGAATCTATTACAGTATTCAATGGCTTCTTTCTGCTCTGGAAAGTGATGGGTTTATGATTTACAGCTGACGTGAATTCAGTTCTCCAGTCCATTACTCCAACTGTGGTTGACACTGATTCTTAAGATTTTAATTGTTAACTTCATTGTGGACTGAAGAATGACTTTCTCACCAGAGATGCTCAAGTGGACTCAGGAGTCCCAACTTCCATGCACTGAACTCCCATTTCTCCACGTCAGCCTAGACACAAGGAAATTGTGGGATTTTGTGTTTTACTCTTTTGCGTGCCCTTAAAAGGATTTCCAGGCTCATTAGTTTGTAAGTATAGTCTCATGAACAGAAAGAAGCAGAGTGAAATCAGATCCAAATAGTTTCGAGGTCTTACCTGAGAAATCAGTACATCAATTAAGTTAGCCTAGGAATCTGTCAACAGACTACCTGGGTGAAGGTTGATTAAACCTCGCTTGCTCTCTCTCTTTTTCTGTTTCTTTGCCACAGACCTCCAGAGTTGTTTTAGATTCTCCTTGCACTACGACTGGACCAACTAGTCAAAATTATGTTCTGTGCTCTCCAAATGAAAACAGGGTACCACTAGTCTTCCATGGATAATAGACTGTCCTACCCGGTCTCATCTAATCACAAAGAAAATTGAAATACAAAGGTAAATCCTTGGATACACTCAAGCAGAACATTAGCAGTGGCATCAGTTTAAAATGTTAGAGTCCCTGATGCTTTAGTCTGGGCCACTGGACCAACCTAACACCCTCCCTCTATTATCTCAGGAAGGAGAGGTAGTAAGTTAAACTCCTTTGTGATCCTTTGTAGTAGGAACAGACTTTGTGGGCACCTTCTCCTAGGTCCAGCTTGGGACTTCAAGCACAGAACCCCAGTCTCTCGCTCTTAGCCAGCTTTTGAGGGGGAAAAGTCAAAAGTCACAGGAATGCCTAACGCAGTGCCCGACATGGAACAGGCTTTATAAGGTGAAGAAATTGTCAACATCTTTGTAAAGTCTCCTTTTATTGATTCTAAGACCTTGCCCCTCAAAAACAGAGCAACTACTACACACAAAAGCAATTTTAATAACGGGTAATTTACATATCTCGTGTTAAGAGTATATTCTATGAGTTCTGACAAATAGTATACACCCATATTACCAACACTATGATCAAGATTAGAACATTTCCATCATCTCGAAAGGCATCTCTTAAGACCCTTCTCAGTCGATATCGCCCTCTCTGTGGGCCCAAACCACCACCAACTTGCTTTCTGTAAATACACAGAGCTTCATGTCATTGAATATAATACAATATCTACTCTTTTTTTATGTGATTTCTTTCACTTACCACATTTATTTTGAGATTCATGCACGTTGGTACATATGTAAGTAATTTATTCCTTTTTTTTTTTTTGTAAGACAGAATTTATTCACAGAAAAGAAAGAAAAGAATACAGAAAACATTAAGGCATCTGTTAGAGGGAGATAATTCTAGTGGGGAGAGAGAAGCTCTCTCCGTTTCTCTCCCAGTCTTTCCCC
>CAUYON010177216.1:0-13422 GCA_963573935.1 Arctocebus calabarensis | reverse complement strand
CTCTGACTGCTGTTAGGGAGAAGGGCGAAGACTCGATCTAACTGCTTCCTACTGAATCGGGCGATGATAGAAGGGGGCAGTTAGGGTTTCTCCAGAGGGAGAGCGATACAGGGGTTCATGGACTGGAACCATCTTTATTGCATAATGCACATTATCTTTAAAGGGACCAATGCAAAGCAAAGATAAGCTTCAGTCTAGACAACACGCCCAACTGATCCGAAATCCACAATTAGCAGAATCCCCCGGAAGTGCTTCTAATTCTCATGGCTGCGTTTTAGTAAGGACCCCCCCTCCGAGGTCAACTACTGCATGTGCAGTAAATTCTGACTTTCTTCCCTTTCTTCTCCCCTCAAGGTGTGTGTGTAAGCACGACATTTACTGCTGCGGTGTTGAAGGGGTAGGAAGAGAGGGTGGGGAACAGAGCTTAAATAAATCGCCCAAGTGTGATTTGTAGAGTATTTTACCTTCCAGTTCATTTCTTATTTCCAAATACAACCATCGGAAGCAAGGGGCACCTTCAAGATTTCCCACCAACCTCTATTTTGGAGGAATGTGAACGTCACACAAAAAGAAACCTTTGTTTTACTGACTGTTAGTTACAGTTCAGGCGCCTAGAAGAATGTCTCCTAGCTCACAGTAGGCTTCTTCAAGGAAAACTTGAACAAATGAGTAAAGGAAAATGGACAGTCATAAATAAACAACTTCACTATAATTTACTTTCAATACCCTTCATGGTGGGCTGGAGACATGCAATGTTCTGCTTTTGTTTTCTGAAGTTAACTTGACCATAGGAAGATACAACCAGCACGTCCCCTGGAACTTGAAGATAAATATAAAATATGCTATAAATGATGTGTTGTTTTTCTTCAGTCCTCAGCACAGAGTGATTTCGTTTTAGGTTGCAAGATGCCTGATGTCTGGCCATCAGTCAACAGCATTAGAGTATTAAAGATCAGATGGGTTTGATTGCTACTGTTTAATTAATAACCTGGAGTGGAATTGGAGTTGCCAATTGGAGTATTCCCTCAGCAGCAGAGCACTAAACATCTCTATTTAGTTTTTAAATGGCTACGCGAAAAACAAGGGGAAATTAACTCCAAACATCACCAAAAGTGATACAGACATTCCAGAGTCAGAAGCCCTTGGTTAAATAGCTTTAAGGTCCCACAAACAGACGCTGTGCAATTCCGGAGACCATAAACAAACAAGGAATAAAAGGATAATTTACTGATATACCTGGAATAAGAATCTTTTTCTTTCTCTTTCCGTTACTTTCTAAGCTAAGTAGAAATGCTAAAAGCACCAGCAAACTGTCAGCTATGGAATAGGCTCAATACATATTAATTAATGAATCTCTTGAGCTTTTTCTGTAATACCCCAAATGAAGCCACTTCCTTAGAATTAGAAAAAATAATGGGTTTTCTATAACTAGCTAATTTTTAACCCTGACTTTATGCTAACTATTCACATAGGTAATTCAGATATGTGAATTAACTAAAAACCTCCCCAGTCATGAGCCAAGCACAATGTCCAAAATTCCTATAGAAGGAAAAACCACGGAAAGTACTTCTCACCAAAGGCTGGTCCGTGGCTGAGAAATCTTCATAGAATCACCTGTTTTGTCAGCCAGATGACCAGACACACATCTATTTCACAATTTAGTTCTTTTTAAAGAATAAAATTCTAACGATCAAATAGATGAACGTTTTTCACATATTCTTAAAAGGACCTGCACAGTCGTAACTTCCTACCACTCTTGTCACTGCGGTTCCACAACGCAGCATCCAATTCTGAGAGTTCTCTTCCTCAGAATGCCATCTCTGCGAGTCTCATCACTGTTCAGAACGCCACAATTTGTAACTTTCCTCCTTGCCATTCAGACTGTTGATAGGATAAAATCTAATTTAGCACAACTATGAAAATTCAACATGTCTACTTAAGTACTTCATGCTTAGTATCGCATGTAAATTTTACAACAAGCTCTATTATGTTAATATCTCCATTTGTCAATAAAGAAAGTGAAGGTCAGGGAAGTCAAGTACGAGGCGGTGAGCACACAGCTAGTAAACATGGGAATAGGCTGCTGTTGAGGGGTTTCTATGATTTCTGAAGCCAGGCTTTTGAGTACTCTCATATACAAGGCCTAACCAAGACTTTCCTTTCTTTCTGGTAATGCACCAAATCTGAAACATACCAACTATATTGCCATCTAAATGCAAACAAATCATTCTTCATTTTGATCAAGGGAAAGACCTATAAAAAAATTTCCTTAAGAACGAGGATAATATGCTCTGACAATTTTGATGATAAAATCTGTTTTTCTTTTCCCTCTATCTTATTTTCAACCTAATACAGTTCACTTTGTCCTTTAAATAAGGTGTTCCACTGCTATTGAGAAACCAATTTTCTCTCAAGACTTTATTGCAATATTATCAGAAAACTGACTACTTAAACAGCAGGTAATCTTTTATTTCATGCATAATTACCATGCACTATATTTTGATTTGATCCTAATGGCCCTAAGTACGTTTTAAATAAACCCTCTACCTGCCCAAATGAAAAACACTTTCTTCCTCTGTTGCACTTGTGTGGCAACGATAATTAACACATCTCAGGAAATGTGGACTACATCCGATTCAATCATAACACACCATAAAGGTCTTTACAAATAATCCTTTGAAGAATCCAGCTGAGAAAATCATGAGAAGAAGATTCATGAGAAAGGAAGCTCATTACAGGTTTGTGCCTGGCACTTAAAAGTGACCCAACGAATGTGAACATCTCGAATACCGTTAACCTTCCCAGAATGCACCTGAACGTGGGAAGGAGGGCTGCCTATACAACCAATTCCTCACCCACAACGTCCACATTTCTGTTCTGTTCCCAGTTCCTGTATTATGTCTTTGGTTTGGGCAACGGCCAAGGGAACACTGTTCTTTCTTCAGACCAAAAACTTGAAAAGAAGTAATCATTAAATGAAAAATAAATAAATAAAATCCTTTCAGAAGAAGAGGAGCTATCTTCAGACTTCCTTGCTTAAAATTTCAGCTTGGTCAACTTAGGAAAAAGTGTTTAAGATGAAAACATTATCAAATATAAATATGAGCTAAACAAGCTGAATATTGAAAAAACAGCAACTAAGCGTAGACTACAACATTCCACAAGACTACTCCTTCTCTGCTACCCCCAAAGCCTGAGTGATCAGCTGAGACGAGCACTTGGATAACAAGGATAATCACCCCTACTGATGGAACTCCCACTATTGCAGTGGTGGTTGTTAGTAAGGACGTTGCACTTGCCCTGTGTGGAGCGCTTCCTTGTGTTGAGTGCTTGCTAGGGATTCTGCTGCTGATCTTCATAACAGAGCTGAAAGATACTCGTAAAAGAAAAACTAAGGAAGAGTGGTATGAAGCCCCTTACTCAAGATCACTCAAGGGATAATAAGAACAAAGGCGCAGTAGGAAGGATGAACAAGTCTAGGGATCTAGTGGACAACATGAGGACTTCCATTAGCAATATTATTGTATTCTGGTTTTTTGCTAAATGAGTAGACTTTCACTGGTCTTGCCACACCTTAAAGCACAGGGAAAGGGGAAAGGGAGGGTAGGTGAGTGGGGAGGATGGGTAGAGGGAGGGCAATTAGTGGGAACACACCTACGGTACATCTTAGCAGGGTACTGGTGAAACTTATTAAAGGTAGAGTATCAATGTCTTTATATAGTGATCAAGAAAATGCCATGAAGGCTATCTGTAACAGTATGATCAAATATTTCTCAATGTATATGAATCGTGCCCTATGATTGCACCAATGTACACAATTATGATTCAATAAAACTATAAAAAAAATTATACTGTTCCTATACACAGTTTCTTAAACTTCTTTTTGTTTCTAATTAAAATAGTACTTTTAGCACACAGTGCTTTCTTTAGCACTTTTGTTAAAATGACTCAAATATGTATATATGCATAAGTATATACATGGATATATATTCACCTGTTTTACATATATATTTCAAATTTCAAATTGTAAGGGTGTTCTGGAAAACACACAATGTTGTCATCTTTAAGCCGAGTCTTTGAGGCATTAGTATATGATTAGAAGCAGATAGGACTTCCTTAATGAGAAAAGCCAACCAGGAGAAATGGTTTGCTATTCAATACGTGAACATATATTTTTGCCTTGGATATAAGTACACGGTTTTCTGACACCTAAAAGATCACAGGGAAATAAATAGGATGGCAGGAAGGCACCTGCTACACCCCAGGGGCAACTGTGAGCTGCACCATCCCCAGTTCCCTAAAGCTCACCAGAGCTTGTGCCTGTGCAATTGGTGACCAGGGAGGCCAAGGAAGCAGAGAAAGGATCTGCATCCACAGTGCAAGCCGCTGTGCGCTTGCCCAGGCTGCAGGTGCTACAACTTCAGCCCAAAGGTGTCCCCAGACAGGCCCTTGGGGTGGCCCCTAGTCATGCCCTGGCCTGGCTCCCTGCTGGGGCATCAGTAGTACAGCTTTCCAGGGAGCCCCATCCGTCTTCTTTCAGGACCCAAGTGAGGCTCACCCTCCCAAACCTGGAAGCAACTAAAATGTCCTTTTATAGGTGAATAGATACACACATTATGGCGCATCGAAATAGGCTAATTATTACCATGTTATTTAATTGATACCATGTTATGGAAAAGAAAAATAGACAGTGAACAGATCAGTAGTTGTTAGGAGACTAGGGCAGGTTAAATACCTGAATCACCAGAATTTTATTTATTGATTTATTATTAAATCATAGGTGTGTACATTAATGCACTCATGGGGTACAATGTACTGGTTTTATATACAATCTGAAATAGTTTCATCAAACTGGTTAACATAGCCTTCATGGCATTTTCTTAGTTATTGTGTTCAGACTTTTATAGTCTACATTTAGCAAGTTTCACCTGTGCCCTTCCAAGATGCACCGTAGGTGCAGAATTTTTTCATGGAGGAGAAACTATCTTATTTTTATAGTGAATGTGTGGCATAGAGCAGTGGTCCCCAACCATTTTGATACCAGGGACCAGTTTCAGGGAAGACAATTCTTCCACAGATGGGGTGGGGTTCATTAGAGTCCAGTAACGAGTATGCAGCCTAGACCCCTCCTATGCATAGTTTGCGGTAGAGTCCGTGCTCCCGTGAGTATCTAACGACGCTGTGAATGGGACAGAGGACACGGCTGGGGCAGTGCTGTGAGCCACGGAGAGCGGCTGTGAATACAGACGAAGCTTGTGCTCTGCCAACCCTCACCTCCCGCGTGTGGCCTGGTTCCTAGCAGGCAATGGACCAGTACTAGTCCACAGCCCAGGGTTGGGGACTGCAAACATAGATACATACCATGAAAAAAGGAATTTAACTGAAATGCAAATTTATGATACAACCTCGCCAAAGTTAGGAGAGCACAGAGGTGCTGTCCTAAGGGTTGGTGTAAGTGGCATCTCTAAGACTAAAAACAAGAGAACTGTGCATAGCAACTGTTCTCTAGTAAATGAAGTTGTTTCCCATGGGGTATATTTCAACAATTCTGAAAGTACTGTGTATATATCCTGGAACTTGTTAAAAGTGAATGGTTAGGAGAAGATTTCTCACTTGTAGAGTGAAAGTGTATAAAGGAGACTGTATATAAGTCTTAAAATGTTCTAAAATAAAAAAGTTTGCTTAAATAAACAAAATGTACTGTATTATTAGATGTATTATAATATTTAATTGCTATATAGCTCTGTGTTTTCTTACATGAGCAATTGATCATTTTAATTTAGAAAACACCATATAAGAACAACGAAGTCAGTCCATGGACGAATCAGCCTTTCGTGTAAATGTTCTCCCACTGGTCCTCTTTCAGACAGCGTCTCCCAAGGCTCCTCCACTCTGGGTTCAGTTCTTTTCCTGCTCACTCACCTTACATGTTTACTTCATTGCTTGAGGAAAGACTTACCTTCCCAGCTAATGGTGTCTTCCTGCCCTGCTGAGGGTCCTCTATTAACTGGTGTTGGCTCAATGCCCAGCTCAACGGCAGCCACGTGGCACTGTGGTATTTACTAGAATGGGCAGATGTTGCCTTTGCTGCTCAGAGTTTCCCTTGTACTTCTTTCTAAGTCCACAAGTTTCTGCTCCAAGGGCTTGGTTGTAAGGTGGCAGCAAATTCTCCCTGCCCCATATCTTGAGGAGCTATTGAGTAGACTGGCTAAACCTCCATCACGTGTGTTAATCTTTTCTTTAGAAATGCGGTTAAAGCTCATATGTAATTTCACTATGTGTAACTCTCTTTTTTCTTTCTTTTTATTTATTTATTTATTTTTACATATACATGTGTTTATTAGGTTTCCACTTTTTGCCTTCACAGAATTAAAAAGGCTTAAAATTTAATAACAACAACGTTTACGATAAGGACTAGAAATGAAAACCTCGTAAAGAACGACCGAAGATAAATACATTCAGAAAAGAAATCAGACGATTGCTGCATCGAAATATTAAGCAATGACAATAATAATGCCAAGAAAGTAACATTCATATTGTTGAATAAGAGTCTGTCTATTACAGAATGCTTTGACTCTGAGGCTCGGTATGGAGTCATCAGGTAACGTCTTCATTTTTTTTTTTTCTCTTTTTTCTTTCACCTTCAATCCAAAGTCATGACCTTTATATGAGTGACACACACCAGCATGGGCAAATTCCTCTTTTCTACAATCTGTTGGAAACAGCTTTCCTTTTTCTACCAGTTAAATACAGTGTGAGTTTTGCATGTGACTGTACCTCCCTGACAGAAGAGACCCTTGGCCCTTCTGCAGAGCCTCTGGGGCCCACACTGGCGATCCCACCTTCAGGCACCAGCGGTCATGCAGGGCAATCCCCTCTGGAGGCAGCTGGCTTGGAGGCTTGCTTTTCTTTATGACATGCGCAGCTTCCAGAATGTTGCTCTTGAAGGATTTTCTGCCAGGGTTCTGAAATATCTATAACAGCTAGATTCTAATCTACAAGTTCAAAGAGCAAGCTGTACACGCCACACGAAAAATTTCTAAATACCAGAGCTCAGGTCATGTAAATAGAAAAACTTAAAAATATGCATACATATAGTTATCATTTTCAAATGTCGCATTTACAAAGGAACATCACAATTTTAGGAAATTGCGTGTGTCTGGAAGCTTGTATCAGACTACAAAAAAAGACGATGTAAATTTCTAGAACGTGTTTTCATTAGGCTGTTTATTACCTCAGTGGTTATGAGATATCTCAATGGCAAAATTCCAGCGTCTTACACCATAAGAAAAAGAGAGAAGAAAAACGATGGCATAGGATATTCGATTTTTGCATTTTGAGATATAGTCATAAAATTTTCAGAAAGAATGATAGACTTTAAGCTATAGATTCTCAAAAAAAAACCCCACCTTATTACTTGTATTAAAAAACAAAAATCTTGGAAAATGTGGCCAAATGTAGCCACTACTGAAAATAAAAAAATCCTATTAACGAGCACCCCAGGTAGCATCATTAAGAGCTTTGAAGTGCCTCAGATTATAGCATTTACATTGATTTTTTCAATGCCATATGGAAAGCACAGATGATTAGAACTATAAAAATAAAATACTAAAGTTCTGGATAAATGTCTAATGAATGACCAATTATAGACATTGAGCCTTGTTTTAAAATAATTTTATGTTTAGGATAGTTTTAATTTGGCATCTACTATAGTTTTTGCTAATTTTCTAAGTTTTCCTTATGAAAAAAATTGTATAATATGAATCTATTATTTTTGTACCTTTTAAATAATATTCATACATCCTTTCCTCATTTCAAATCTTATTAATTGACTATATACTCCAGAACCATTTAAAAAAATAATGATATTAGCAATCATTAGGAGTGCTAAATTTAAAAAGTATTGTCTTCAAGATTTTGCAATAAAAATAATAATAGTTGGAGAAATACATTCTTTGTTTCTTTGTATGAAAAGAAAATAATTACCTTTGAATATTTTTTGCATATTGTTTTTTTAATCAAGGAATATATTTAATTACATTGAATGACTTCTGAGATGATGAAATAAGTCTTATTGTTTTATAGGAATAGATTCCCAAATATAACCTCAGCCTTGAATTCTTGGCTTAAACCCTATTTAGTATTAGTAGATTATTTTTTAACATACCATTGAATTTAATTATATTTCAATGTATTTTTTTACAATTATAATCCTGATTGAGATTGATTCATCATTTTCTATTTTTGCACTTTCTTTATCATGGTTTAGAATAAGCATTATTTTATTATTAATGTGCTAGACTGGTAAAACTAAAATCCAAAATAAAAATCTAAAGTTCACCTTAAATACATAGATTTTAAATTCCCCTAGTATTCAGCAAAGTTAGCTTTGGGAAATAGAAGAGCCTGCTCCTACTTGGATTTGTACTACATTAATATCTGTTTGATTTTGAAAATGCACATCCACTAAACTCTCCCATTTATTATTTCTATTTTTAAACATTTGCTGAGCTCATCCACTTGTACAATACTACATCAAATGTCATCAGATGGCCTTGCCCCAAAAAGCAAAGACCCCAGTCTCTTGTAATTTTTTCCCCTTTCTCCAGCAGCAACACTTTAAAATCATTTTAGCTCTCAAGTAGGTAGGGTACCTTTAACTCTAAAAACACATGTTCCCACATGTACTGAAAACATGTTAATTCATCTCCCTGTCCTCACAATTTAGGGGCAGGTCAGAGTTTTTGTGGAGGAGCTAGAAGCAGGAAGGTCTCTGTCCTTGTAGCCTCATGAACTACAAGGACCAGTCACCCGACCTATTCAGGGCCGTTGTTCCCAGCATAGAGAGGGCACAAGCCAGCAGGGCCGCAGAGGGACAGGGCGGTCACCTCATGAGACGGGACCTCTGCACTCTCGTAGTCCCATGACGACATTTGATGCGTGCTCAGGTCCACTTGGAAGTGAGACAAGCACCCGCTGGTCTTTGCAGTTGGATGAGCTCAACCTTCTCATTTGGCTTAAGTTTGTAAGGAGTTTCTCTGACTTGCAACTGACAGACTCCTGGCTAAGCAGAAACAGGAACTGCAACTGATTTGCGAGTGACAGAACGCTCATTTTAGAATTGACTTCAGTGTGGGGAGAATACCAGGGACTAACTGGCTAATCGGTAGCTTCTGCAACCTGCGACTCCAGCCGGGAGTCTACCAAGGTGAGACAATTTGCTGTCAATCTGGATGGCACTGTATAAGACAGAGGCAAGTTTTCAGGAAAACTGGACCATTCTGGCAGCAGAAAGAGAAAGACTGCAGGGCCAGGCACCCACGGTAAGTGGTTATCACAGGACCATGGTCTTGGTCTTCAGCTGAAGTCAGGACAAGCAATTGCAGAAACGTAGGACAGTGGCTGGGAGCAGGGTGCTCAGCTTTGCTTCTGGAGTAATGGTGAATGTTTACAGCCGTACAAGGGCCTCTAAGCAGACCTCACTTGTCAGAAACAATAACTCTCAGTCTAAGTCCACGGCTTGCATCTTCCGAGAGGGAATTAGTCTTGCTAGTCTTGACTCCTTACTGTGGTCTTTTCTTTCAACAGAGAAGAATATGATTTGGCTGAGGATTGCAAGAACCAGCAGCACCCAGGTGTATTTTGCTCAATAAGTGAAACCCAAGTGCCAGGCTTGAGATTCAATGGACTGTGATTTGACAGCCTGTTTTAAATTTTAATTTTTCTTAAAAACTGGGCCAGGTCTATTTTTAGACCTCTGAGTATTTTCCAAACATCTTTCCAAAAGGAACGTGTTAGGAGAGAGGGTAAAGGGTGGGATCACACTTATGGTGCATCTTAGAAGGGACAGGTGAAACCTACTAAATGCAGAGCACAAATGTTTTCACATAGTAAACGAGAAAATCCCATGAAGGTTATGTCGAACATTTGGATGAAAATATTTCAGATTGTATATGAAGCCCGTACATGATTGCACTAATGTACACAGCTATAATTTAATAAAAAATAAAAATTAAAAAAAAAAAAACTGGGCCAGGTGCAGTGGTTCATGCCTGTAATCCTGGCTCTTTGGGAGCCCAGGGTGGGAGAATGACTTGAGGGCAGGAGTTTAAGATCAACCTGGGACACGTAGCAAGCTCTAGCTTCCAGAAAGACATTGGAAGATATAACTGTGTGTGGCGGGTTTCACCCACGCCAGCTACTCGGGGGGCTAGCGCAGGAGGAGAAGGTTCAGTGAGTCGTGACTGCACCACTAAACTCCAATCTGGGTGACAGAGACCTTGTCTATAAAAAATTTTTTTTGAAATACTAAGCAATAATAATAATAATAATGCAAAGAAAGTAACATTCACACTGTCGGATAAGAGCATGGCTATTATAGAATGCCTTGACTCTGAGGCTCAGTATGGAGTCATCAGTTAACTAATATTTCAAGGCAGCAATCGTCTGATTTCTTTTCTGAATGTATTTATCTTTATTCTTTATGAGGTTTTTGTTTCTAGTCCTTAAACCTTGGTATTGTTATTAAATTTTAAGCCTTTTTAATTCTGTGAAGGCAAAAAGTGGAAATCTAATAAGCACACGTATATGTAAAAAGTAAAAAAAAAATTTAAAAAGAAGAAAACTGTATTTTTAGAATATTATTGTCAGAAAAACCCTATCCATTCCTGGTGCTCCTAGGCTTGTACCCACCCCTTCCCAGGAGATTGTGACCCCGGAGGTGAGGACAGGAAGCTGCCTGGAGGGGGCATCTCTGCTTCCTGACCTCTCTGTTGCTGGGCACCTTCGCTCGCCTACGGATTTGGTCTTTCTTGTTCATGCTGCTGTCCAGGTGTGGTGGGTCCCTGTGAGTATTTCAGAGTGCAGGCAGCAGCTCTGGATTCCCTCACACAGATGTGTTTCCCGCTGGGCCTTTCTTGTGTTTGAGAAGGGGCCGCAAGATCCCTGCAGACTGGACATGGGCATGGCTTGTTTACGGATTTCATTGCAACTTCCCCAAATAGCACAGCAATGGCTTTTCTTGGGGAGTCCATTTACTTCCTGGCAGGTGTATTTCTACATGGATAAATCAATCCATTGCTTCAGCATCAGAACCACAGGACACTCCTAGTTCCTACTGGGCAGTGGGCTCCCACTTCCCTGCACCCCCACACGTGAAAGAATGCTTGCTGTGTGTGTTTAGAATTAACATTGAGTTTCAACACGTTTCCATAACAGTGGACTGGACAGATCCCCTCTTCAAGCAAGAATATTTGCAATATAGCTGTAACTAAGTGGAGCGTGGAATTTTCCAGAAACAAAGAGGGCAGTTGGTTCAGGGTTAGAGTGTGAGGTGAGGCTTGGCAGGTGACCGGTCCCACAGAGCTGACAGGGCAGGGGGGTTTCCTCTAGGCTGTGGGTATCTTTCTTCACCCCGTGAACCTCAGAAAGACATTTACTTAAGCAAAATTCCAGGTAACTGTGCTGTGGAGAGTAGGAATATTAACAGGAAGGAGCAGAAATGTAAAAGGTGACTTACTCTCTGTAACTCACAGTAGTTCATAAGCAGCTGTGGAGAAGGTAAGGGTGTTCTGCATAAAGCAGCAACAAGACCTGGAGATAGGGAACGGGAGGCTGGTGTTAGTGTGGAGTCCTAGGATGAGGGAGAGCCATAGACTGAGATGGGAGGCCTGACAATTAAGTTTGTGAACTTACCCGTGCACTCACGTGGTCAGCACTGTGCAGAGAACTTGGTGGGTGTCTCACGGCCGTGAGCCAATGTGGGGATGTCTTGCTGAGTGCTGTTCATTATTGTAGTTGTGTCTTTTTAGATACCATCATGAGACTTTTGAAGCTTGAATTAGAGCAGTGAGAAAACATGAAATTTCTCTTTAAACTTGGCAGGAGTCGAAGTGAAATCAGGGACCTGTTAGTCTGAGTTTATGGGGATCACACCATGAAGAAAATAGCAGTGTGCAGATGGTTTAAAGGTTTTTTCCGAGGGGAGAGAAAACATGACTGACGAAGAGAGCTCAGGGCAGCTAAGAAGAAGCAGAATGATGAGAACTGTGCATCAAATCGTTGCTTTCTGTGAAAAGCAGAGCAGACCAGAGACCAACATGGACGGGGAACAGTGAAGAAAACCTTCACTGGAAATCTTCGTGTGAGAATGGTGTGGCTCTTGCATCATGACAGCCACCAGCTCACATGACACTGTCGGTGAGGGAATTGCAGCCAGTAAACAAATAATTATTTTGGAACATCCTCCCCGCTCACCTGATCTGGCCCTGGTGACATTTTTCTTTATTCAAACATAAAAGAAATAGCATTTTGATGACATTCAGGAAAGAGACATTTCAATGACATCCAGGACATCAAGGGTAATGTGTGACAGCTCTGAGGCCAATCCAGAAAGAAAGTTGCAAAATTGCTTTGAAGGGTGGAGTAAGCGCTGGCATCAGTGCAGTTCCCAAGGGGGGACTTCAAAGGTGACCAGGTGATGTTCAACAATGAGGTGTGCAGCAATTTTTCTAGGCTGTTTGCCAACTTAATTGTCAGGCCTTGTATATGTTTGTGTATATGGACATGCCAAGTATGTGGGGTGGCATGTACTTGAATCTAAGCAGAGAGGTTTAGCTTTGGGGTCTCATCAGTATTAGTGAAGGTGACTGTTATTGAGTCATCAATATTTAGATAAAATTCTAGCATAAGCACAAAGAGCAGAGGGCCTCAAATGAAGGGGATACTACTTCTGATAAGATTCAGTGACTGCATTTGGCCACATGCCACTCTAAAAAGGGGCTCAAGCACAGAAGATTCTATTCTTCCATGCAAAATACACAGCCAGCACTAAAAAATAATGCTGGCAGGGCAGACTCAGGGTCCTCCCATCTCACCACCTCGCTTCATCTATGGTCCCACCAAGGATGGTCCAGGATGGCTGCTGGGGCTCCAGCCATTAAGTCCACATTCCAAATAGTAGGCAGGAGAAAGGGGATGAGATTAGACTTCTTCTGATTAAGATCAATTCCAAAAAGTTTCACATACTATTGTCATGAATATCATCGTGTGTGAGTCCATCCAGGCTGCTATAGAATATTTACCATGAAATGAGTGGCTTATACACCTATTTGTTGCTAGACAGTCTCTATTTCATTAAAAGGAATTAATGAATTTAATCCTGATGACAGCCCTCTGAGAATGTGTCCTAACACTCCCCACATTTTTTTTATTGAATTATTGCTGTGTACATTAGTTCAACCATGGGGTACAGTGTGGGGGCTTCACATGGAATCTGAGATATTTTTATCAACCTGATTGACATAACATTCATGAGATTTTCTCGTTTACTATATGAAAACATTTTTGATCCGTATTTAGAAGTTTTCTCCTGACCCTTCGAATATGTACCACACATGTGATCTCACCCTTTGTCCCATCTCC
>CAUYON010177211.1:0-22493 GCA_963573935.1 Arctocebus calabarensis | reverse complement strand
TTTTGGAGTATGTTCCATGGGGTGCTGAGAAGAATGTATATTCAGTTTTATTAGGATGAAATGTTCTGTAGATGTCTGTTAAATCCAGTTGTTGAATGGTTAAGTTTAAATCTAAAATTTCTTTACTTAGCTTCTTACTGGAGGATCTATCCAACACTGCTAAAGGAGTATTAAAGTCTCCAACTACTATAGTGCTGGAGGAAATCAAGTTACTCGTGTCTATTAGGGTTTTTCTTATAAATTGAGGCGCTTTCTGGTTTGGTGTATAAATATTAATAATTGAAATCTCATCATATTGAGTATTATCTTTAACAAATATGAAATGACCGTCTTTATCCTTCCTTATTTTGGTTGGTTTAAAGCCTGTTGCATCTGCGAATAAGATTGCAACACCTGCTTTTTTCTGTTTTCCATTTGCCTGGAATATAGATGACTATCCCTTCACCTTGAGTCTAAATTTATCTTTTAAGGTAAGGTGAGATTCTTGTATGCAACAGATATCTGGCCTGAGTTTTTGTATCCAGTCAGCCAACCTATGCCTCTTTAGAGGACAATTTAAGCCATTCACATTAATAGAACATACTGATAAATCTGAAGAAAATCTAGTGGACATTTTTAATCCTTTTGTCACTGTGGAAGTTTGAATTTGGTAGGAAGTTTCTGGGTGAGAAAACTTTTTTGGTGGAGGATTACGCTGGTTATTATGGAGGCTAGGTTTGAGAATATCTTGGAGAGCTGGTTTAGTTACAGCAAATTTCTTCCGCATGTGGATGTCATTAAAGTATTTAATTTCTCCATTGTAGATGAAACTCAGTTGAGCTGGGTACAGGATCCTGGGTTGAAAGTTCTTCATTTTAGGAGATTAAAAGTAGATGCCCATTCTCTTCTAGCTTGAAAGATTTGATCAGAGAGATCTACAGTTATTCTAATATTTTCCCCTTGTAGGTAATAGATTTCTTGCATCTGGTTGCTTTCAGAATTTTCTCTTTCATATTATCTTAAGTGAACTTAATTATGATGTGCCTTGGAGATGTCTTATTCAGGTTGAGTCATGCTGGGGTTCTGAAACTGTCTGCTATCTGAATTTCGGAATCTCTTGGCATGTCTGGAAAGTTCTTTTTCATAATCTCATAAAGAAGAGACTCTGGGCCTTGTGACGCCACTTTGTTGTTTTCAGGTATCCCTATGAGGTGAATATTGGTGTTCTTCGAGTTATCCCAGAGCTGTCTGAGAGAATGATCCGATTTTGCCTTCCATTTTTCTACCTCTTTGTAGGTTTGGGAACGTTCAAAAGCTTTGTCTTCCATGTCAGAAATCCTTTCTTCTGATTGCTCCATTCTGTTACTGAGGAATTCTACTGTATTTCTCAGATCTTTGAGGGCTGCAAATTCTTGTCTTGACGTGTCCAAATCTTTGGTCATTTGGTCTTTGAATTCCTTGACTTCTTGAGACAATTTTTGAAATGCTCCCAGAATTTCTAATTCCAATTTTTCCTCTATTTTATTGATCTTGTTTGCAATCCAAATTCTGAATTCGATTTCTGGCATCTCAGCCATCTGTTTATGCATAAGATCGTCATTTGTGTCTGCCAAATTGTTCCGGGGGGGGTGGGGGTTGATCTACTCTGGTTGTTCATGTTTCCAGAGCTTTTCCGCTGATTCCACCCCATATTTATTTTGGACCGTTTGGCTGGGTAAGTAGGTAAGGATAAGTTGGGTTGGGGGTTCTAGGAGTAGTGATTGACCGGTCCTTTGCCTGTAAACTGGACTGGTGTTTGTACCTTTTCCCCTAGAGTTTTGCCAGCTGTACTTTGCTACTGACTGCGAAACTGGGGGCCTTCTTGATGTGGTGGGTTTAAGTGGCTCTGTCTTATTTTCAGCTGGTCTCTGTCTCATCCTAGAGAATTGGTTACTCTGTGTTGGAATCTGAGCTGTGGAGAAATACAAGCAGTTAGGTCACCATGCCCCCCACAACAATTCCACAACAATTGGAAAAGGAAAATCAAACCTTTCCACTACCACACACCCAGTGTACCAGGTTGAAAAGTCCTCGGGTGATTGGCCCAGTTGAAGAGGTTGCAATCAATTGTCCTGGCCAGTACCAACGTGAAATCAAAGAGTTGAAAAGTCTCTGGAGACTAGATAGCAGCTTTAGTATAACTCGCTCCAGGGTTCTGTGAGTTCAGGAGGGCCGCCCCAGGAAGGTTGATGCCTCCTTCCCCGCCTTGCCCCTCTGTCACACCCAGTTTCTGGTAACCCTGCAGGGCTGTGATCCAGTTCCCTCCAATGAGCAGATGCTTTAGAGGTTTGCGCCTGCCTAGGTCACAAGGGGTTCTGTGGCTCCTCAGCCAGTCCACCAGTTATGTTGGTGTTGGTGGAGGAGGGAGAGGTGAGGCCTGACAACCTGGGTACTTGATAGGGGCTGGGGCAATTCACTCAGTTCCAGCCCTGTCCCTGATTGATGTTGCTGACAGAACAGAACAAGTTCGTAGAATTTCTGCCCTGTGGAAGAGATGCTGGACTGATAATATTCCTGCCTCAGTCTGTGAGCTTCAGCCCTTTGTCTCAGCTGTCATCCCCTGAGGGCAAGGTGCAGCTGAAATTTAGCAAAGCTTTCTCAGTGCTGCCGCTTGGTGCCTCAGGGGACCACCTCTCCTCTATGGCCTCCTCTCGGTTCACTCTCCTCTTACCAGTCCCGAGCCGGGAAAACAGCACAAGATCAGCAACAGCCCTCATCCTGTCCACACCCCTTGAGAAAATGTCCAAGAATCTGGACTCCGTGGAGGACACACCTCCAGAGCTCAGTGAGAGTGGAGGGGAGTGCCAGGAGTTCCACCTTGCAGGTGGAGAATATGTACAGTTTTATACAGTTTTATGCCTGGCAGGAGAGTGCCGCGGCACCCTGGTAGGGGAAGGAGGTCCGGTTTTTAGAGTCTCTCTCGTGGGGTAGAGTGGGAGGACATCTGAAGTCTGCTCACTTGTTTGTATGGCGTATACTGCAAGCCACTCTCATGGGGAAGGGGACTCCCGTCCACTTAGTGATGTGCTCTGTACCTTTTATTTGTATCCTTGGGGTTGCAGGTCGCTCCATCAATGATGATGTGCTATTCTTCGACCTTCTCTTTTGGCTCAGTTCCAAACCATTGGCTTTCTTGCTAAATTTCTATCCTTTAACTCTCCTTCTGGATGGGAGCATCTGCAGAAAGCTGGCTACAGACTGCCATCTTGGTTCCTCCTCCCTATAAATTCTTCAAGAAAGAGTAATTAATGTAGAAAAATGACTGGCCAAAGGAAAGCAGATGCTTCTAGAGGTAGGAAATTGGGAAAGTCAACTCTGCTCACATTCTCTGTTGTCCCTGCCCTGATAAAAGTTGTCTGCAGTAATGGAGAAATTACATCTTCAGGTGGGACAACAGGAGAAGATAGAGATACCTTTTGTAGAATTTTTATAATCTCAAGTTGTACATTTAAATATTTAATCTATCTTGAGTAGATTTTTATCTATGGTAAGAGACAGGGGTCCAATTTCATTCTTCTACATACGGCTGTCCAATTTTCCCAGCACCATTTATTGAATTGGGTGTTCTTTCAAGTGTGTGTTTTGGTCTTCATTGTCAAAGATCAGTTAGTTTGTGGCATATTTGGCTTTATTTCTGTGTTCTCTGTTCTCCATTTCAGTGACCGATGTGTCTATTTTTTATATTAGTACCATGCTGATTTGGTTAGTATAGCCTTGTAGGATAATTTGCACTCAGGTAATGTGATGCCTCTAGCTTTTTTTTTGCTTAGGATTGCTTTGGTTATTCAGGCTCTTTTTTGATTCCATATGAATTTTAGGATTGTTTTTCTAATTCTATGAAAAATTTCATTGATAATTTGATTGGAATTGCATTGAATCTGTAGAATACTTTGGACAATATAGTCATTTAAACATTATTGATTCTTTCAATTCATGTTTCAAAACATGTGAAGTTTTTCCACTTGTGTCATATATGAATTTCTTTCATCAGTGTTTATTTTATAGTTTTAATTGTACAGATATTTAAATTCCTTGGTTAAATGTTTTTGTTGGTTAAATACAAAATAAAAGTTAGAATTCCCTTTTCTTCTCAGATATATTGATTAGTATTACAAAGGTATAAGGGGATTCCATGAATTTCTTTTTTTTTCTTTTTTACATATACGTGTGTTTATTAGGTTTCCACTTTTTCTCTTCACAGAATTAGAAAGGTTTAAAATTTAATAACAATGTTTAAGATAAGGACTAGAAAAAAAAAACCTCATAAAGAATGAATGAAGATAAATACATTCGTAAAAGAAATCAGATGATTACTGCATCAGAATATTAAGCAATATTAATAATAATAATGCAAAGAAAGTAACGTTCACATTGTCAAATAAGAGTATGTCTATTATAGAATGCTTTGACTCTGAGGCTTAGCATGGCGCCATCAGTTAACTTCTTATTTTTTTTCCAAAGTCTCAAAATTAGACAATGAATGTTATATAAATAAAAGTAAAAATAATTTCATAAATCAGATAATGCCAAATCTTATAGACAATAGAAAAAGAAGAAATATTTCAAAATCATTCTGCTTAATCCGGGTACACCTGATATTGAAATTGGAGAAAATATATTGCTATAAAGAGAAATTAAAAACATATTTCACTTATAAGTGAGAATGCAATATCCTAAACAACATATTAACAAATTGAATTAAAAATTAATGTTTAAATAATATACTTTGGTCATAACTTATTATCTTTTTAACCATATTTGTATTGTATAGGATCACTGATTTTAAACCATTTTAATGTTTCCTTTCCTGTGGCAACACCAGATATTGTGGTCAATGTCTCATAAAAATATCTTAGTGTGGTTGTAAATGTAAATGTGAATTTTGTCCCTTTGGAATTGTTCAACACTGAAGTCCAGTTGTGTGAATAAATCTTTAGGGATTCTTATTTACTTTATTACTTTGACTTTTCTTTTCTTTTTTTTTTTTTTTTTTTGAGACAGTTTCACTCTGTCACCCTGGATAGAGTCAGGTGGCGTCATTATAGCTCACAGTAACCTCAAACTCTTGGGCTCAAGAGATCCTCTTGCCTCAGCCTCCCAAATAGCTGGGACTACAGATGTAAGCCACAACACCCACCTAGTTATTTATCTTTTTTTTCCTTTTTCTTTCTCTCTTTTTCTTTTTTCTTTTTTTGCATAGATAGAGTCTTGCTCTTAGTCAGACTAGTCTTGACTTCTTAGCTCAAGTGCTCACCCGCCTCAGCCTCCCAGAGAGTATTTTATTACTTTGAGTAAAAGGTGTTGTTTATATGTTTTTAGCCAACTTCAAACTGACACAGTTTACTTGTAAATATTGGAAAAATACATATTTTATATCATGAGGACAAAAGTAAAATTATTCTGAATGTAAAATAATTTGAAGTTTAGAATCTCTTAGTTTCCTTTCAGATATAAATATTGCCTTAATTATAATTTGTTCATAGTATTAACTGATAATTGAGGGAGCCCCACCCCCTAACTTGTTATGCTACATGTCTAAAGACTATTATTCTAAAATACGTATAGCAGTGAAAATGGCATAGGCACTCTGCAATTCTGATTTGATTTTCAATTGAGGCCTTGTCATCGACAAGAAAATGAGCAATCCTTGAGCATGATTATATTTTAAATTTATAGAATTAATTACAAAGTCCTAACTTTTAAATTGTCTTGGGCTATGTTTTTTATTAAAAGAAAAGACTCAACCATGGCGAGGCTAATTTGTTCCAGGCTTTTTAGCTAAATCAAAAGTGAAATAAGCTGTATGAGATGTTAAGTTGAAAACGATTAATTGATCTGCTCTGTTACATCTTACTACTTTCCTATATGCTATTAACTAAAATAGATGATCTTCCTCTTCCTTTCCCTGGAGCAACTTGAACTTATTGTATTAGTCAAAATAATAGAGTATCATTTGTTATAAGAGAGAAATTCAAAATCAGAATAATCTGAATCTCAGTAAATCTTTCTTTTAGGATTACAGGGGTCTCTCATCAAATTCATATATTCCACTCTGATACTTCTAGCTGGGTTTTCCTATTCTCCATAAACTAAATGTATTATTCTGAGGAAAAGAAATAAAGGCTCATAAAGCCTCCTTAGCACCAGACATATAATCTAAAAAGGAAGAAATGCCATGATCTCCATGCATATTGATGAGTAAAAATATTTTTTTATCAAGATTTGTGTTAATGTATGGGAATGTAAAATAGTATAATTACTGTTGAGTTCCTGAGAAATATAACATTTTAACACTTTAACATAAAAATAGCAAAAACAGATAATATATCTTTTAATACATTCTTTAGGGTCAAAAATAACAGAAAAAAAGCATTATTTTATTTCTTTGTATTTTCTATTTTATGTCCATCCTAGCCAAAGGCTTTACTAATATAACATATTTTATCTCCTGCAGCTGTCACTAGACATCACTCACAGTTCACGTGCCATCACTTCAATTTAAGGATATCTCCACTTGGAAGAATAGCCCATACAGGTCCAAATTTCCACATCAGTTGGTGATGATGTAGCCTTCCTCAGAAACTCTATCCCAAGTAGAAATTTTGTAGTTCTCAGGAATATCTTACTTAATTTTAACTGTTTCTAAACCTACTACTAAGAGATAAATTAACATTCATAAGGAAAGGTATGAGCAGATGACAGCCTACAGACATCAGTGTTTTATAAACCTATGTGGATCTCCAAAACCCTGAAGGTACTGACATTAACCCAATGCTGCATTATTAAGAATGCATAATGTAACAACAATAATAACATGCTCATTAACTCAGAGTTTACTATATTTCAAGATTTGGTATAAGTAAACTCTTTATGCATTAGGTCTTTCAACCTATGAAAATGGTACTCCTTTTGCATAGGGTAACAAAAGAGGAACTTGAGATTTAGAAAGGTTAAATAAATCATTTGGCAATTTAGCTAGAAATTGGCAGAAGCAAGGCTCACATAAAATATTTCTGTTTTTTTGAATTTTTCAAATAGTGCATAACTATTATTTAAGTAAGTTAGACATTCAAATAATATTGAGTGAAAGTATATATTCCTCACAGTTTGTTAATATACATTGTAAATATTGAAAATACATACTTGTCACAGGTTGTTAATCTACATTGTAAATAGTAGAAATCCTGTTCATAATTTGGAAAATATCCACCACAGTATAAAATGCTCTAAATATATTATGCATGTGCATATTTACAAACTTTATCAATTTATACATTTAAAATATCCATTTCAATATTTTCAATAAAGAGAAAACCACAGTGCATTCTAATGTAATTATTTTAAAGAATGATATGGTATGCCTCCACTAATAAGCAAAGATCTTTAAGACATGTTATTAAATTTTTTAAAAAATTAAGCTTCATGAAAAAGATATAATGACCTTTGAGAGGCAAGAAACAAAGAAAGTGAACTCTACAGCTGTCTAAGTTAATTACTGGAAAGTGTTTCCAAAAGCTATTACAGGAGCTGAACTATAAATTGAGGCCAAGCTACTGGTAAAGTTTACAAGGCTGAGTACCAAAGAAGAAAGAGTTGTATGGAGAGAGCCCGAGAAATATGCAAAGGGGCCCAACCAGGTTGGGCCCAACTTCAGTTGCTGAGGAAACTAATCTAAGTACATCCTGGAAGAATTAGTATATGGAAAGTAGATGAGATAGAGGAAAATTCTTCTAAAGAGACTAAACAATACCAAGACCTCAAATATTACTTGAATGGCATACCATATGATGACAGGATATTTGATAGAGTACACAGAAGTGTTTTACCACAGTATCAAGGGAAATTAGCCCCAAACACTTCATTGTCTCAATTAATAAATTTAAAAAGTAAGACCCAGAAAGATAAAACTCTAAGTATCTTAGTAAAATCCTAAATTAAACCTCAGAAATATTTATGTAAACACAGATATTCATCATACATAATAATTTAAAATTCCAAGCCTCCAACCACAGATTCACAGGCATTCAATGAAATTACAAATAAAACTATGATAAGGAGAAAAAAATCAATCAAAATTGACCCAGAAGTAATAGGAATGACAAAATTAGAAAAATGTATTTAAACAGTTATTATACCTGTATTCTGCACGTTTAAGGAACTTGGAGATATGTCAATCATGCTCAGTTTGATGGTAAGATACCACCCATACCCAGACTCAAGACTCATGACTTACCTTCAGTCTCAAGGTATGGTTGATACCTCGGTATAATATTGTTCATATCTAGTCTTAAAGATTCCAGATGCAAATTGAACTACTAGAAATGAAGACTTCAAGGTCTGAGATGAAAATTACAAATGATGGACTGATATTAGTTTGGACAAGGAAGAAAAAATTAGTAAGCTGAACTTAATGACATAATAAGAGAATTATTCAAAAACTGAAAAGAAAAAGAACAAAAGAATAAAGACCTTTAGTGATCCGTGGACTTCAATGGCCTGAGATTTAGGTCATGGGTGCCAATAAAGCAGAAGAGAGAGTGGTAGGATGGAAAAATATCTGAAGAAAGAATGATAAAAATGTTTCCAAATTCAATGAAAACTATAAACTCACAAATCTAACAAGCTAAACATTTAAATACCTAATATTAGTGATTTAAAATTAAAGAAGGAAAATAGAGAAGGGCGCTTACTGAGTTAGTTCATTTACATGAAATTTCAGAAAATGCACAGGGATGGGGCTGGTGAGAGATAAGACAAAATGGCATGGGGATATTTTGAGGAATAATAGATACGTTTATTATCTTCTTTGTGGTTATGATTTTATAGTGGCACACAAAAACAAAATGTATGAAATTCTACATTTTAAAAATATGCAGTTTATTCTTTCTTTTATTTCCTTGCTTATTTTTTATTTTTATTTCTTTGCTTTTTATTGCTGTTGTTGTTGAGACAGAGTTCCACCCTATGCCCCTGAGCAGAATCCAATGACGTCATAGCTTACTGCAACTTCAGACTCAGGCTGTGGGCATCCCACTGCCTCAGCCTCCAGAAGCTGCTGGGATTACAGGCACTCGCCATGGCACCTGGCTGGGTTTTTCCATTTTTTTAGGAGTTGGGGTCTCACTTTCACTCAGGCAAGTCTCCAACTCCTGAGCTCAAGCAATTCTCCCTCCTCAGCCTCCCACAGAGCTGAGATTATAGGCATGAGCCACCACCCCTGGCTACATGTGCAGTTTATTTGTTTGTCAAATTTACATTAATAAAGCTGTTAAACTTTTCAGCAAAGATTATCTGAAATGAAGATAAAAAGTCCTACCTTTTCGTGGTGTATTTGTGTGTGTGTGTATTTATGCTGTTTCTACTTACAGATGTCTCACTTTTTCCTTGTTTCTTATCCTTCATCATCTATCAATCATTGGTCATGTGTCATTTATCAATCATCTATGCACTCACATTTATACATATATAGGTTATATTTTTAAATAATTACTAGTAACCAAAGTCTGGAGAAATGATAAAAATAAGCCAGCCAGTAATAAAAATCACTGTAAAACTGAGAGCAGAAAGGACCAGGCATGTTGGTTCACACCTGTAATCCTAGCACTTTGGGAGGCCAATGTGGCTGGATTCCCTCAGCTCACAGGTTCAAGACCAGACTGAGACAGAGCAAGACCCCCTCTCTAAAAATAGCTGGGTGTTATGGTGGGTCCCTATAGTCCCAGCTACTCAGGAGGCTAAGGTAAGAGAATTCCTTGATCCCAGGTGTTTGAGCTGTGAGCTATGATTCAATAGCACTCTACTGAGAGTGACAAAGTGAGATTCTTTCTCAAAAAATAAACAAACAAAAAAAACCTGAGTGCAGAAAAGAATTATTTTTCTGGGAAATTTAGTAATGTAATGAGCATGCGATTTCATAAGTGTTACTATGAGCAAGTCAGAGAATATGGGGAAGCAATTCCAACTTTTTTTATTGTCACACTATATTATTAAGTAATTTCTGAAGTTACTGAAGTAGATGGATTATATTAAGAAATTACTGAAGTAGATGGATTATATTAAGAAATAACCAAGGTACCTCATTTATCATACAAAAAAATTATTTCTCAACAGTAATGGTGCTGCTCACTAATGGAATATGGTAATTATTAGTTAAAACTATTGGTAAATAGAGGATGGATTTCAGAGATGGGTGAACATCTTGCAAAGCAAGGAACAATCACACACAAAAAAGGTTTCACTTGATTTTCAAATGACCTGTGTGATCCTCATGAATGTTATTTCTGTAACTAGAACCTAATTCTATGTTATATATTAATGGAAAAGGTTTATTTATTATACCTGGTCTTAACATGTCCTGTGATTTTCATAAATATGTGTCCTATTAAATACAGGGGAAGAGCATATTTTATTTCATTTAAAATTTCCTACAAATTATCTTCCATTTTTCAGAAATAACATTACCGATGGCAAAGTCATTTGTGGTACTTTAGTACCCAACAGAGCACAATTGTATTTCATAGACATTTGTAGCTGTAACATTTTAGCATTCACACTGGGTCATGGTAAATGTCTTCTTACAAAGTGCAAAAGCTTTAGTAGCTGGAGTAAAAGTGACAAAAGGCTGAATTTTAGTACTGGAAATTTAAAGGTCTACATACAAGTGAAAGAATTATTGTCTTCCTCTCTTAACACATGTTCTTTACAAAGGAACCCATGAATATTAAATATATATTTTTCAAATAAACAAGGTAATAAAATATTATATATGCATATTATCTCCAATGTTTATCAGAAATTCAACTGAAATGATGGTTTTCCTCTACTGCGATAATGAAGACTTACAAACATGATAGTGATAGTGATCACATTGCATGATTTTTCCTGTTGTTGAATAAGACAAATGATACTAAAAGATTGAAAGCAACATAATATGAGACAATAGTTAATTTTACTGCCTGCACAATATGTCATTAGTAAGGTAATTGTAGGAGATTCAAATAAAATAATTTCTTCCTTTCCACTGGACAATGATGCGGTTTCCTGAAGAATCAATGGAATGGCAAAAATGTTGGAAATCAGCTGTGTAATGAACTGGAGTGAAGTGAATTTTCATCAAAAGTAGATGAAGTCACTCTGTATGTTAATGAAGATTGGCTACTTGAATCTGTAATATTCCTAGGGAAAAAAAGATTGTGAAGAAAATCATTCTACATTTATGAAAGTGATTCAAATTGGATTTTCAGTTAGTAAAAATTTTAATGTATTGATAGGAAATACATGTGTTTTTCTGATGTCACAAGTTGTGCATTAGAAGAAAGACCAGTTGTGGTGGTCAATAGCTTGGATATTTACCACAATCAAAATATAGGCCAGGTGTTTTAAGAATTCATTGTGTTATTTATCAGTAACACAAATAACATTGTGTCATTTATTTAGACACCAAGAATCATAAAGGAAAAAAAAACTGCACGGTGCCTGTGGCTCAAAGAAGTAGGGTACTGGCCCCATATGCCAGAGGTGGTAGGTTCAAACCCAGCCCCAGGAAAAACCACACACACACAAAAAAAAAAACAACTAACTAACAGCAACGTTACTAATATATTGAATGTGATTTTGCAAATACATTTTCTTTTAGGTTACAAAACAAGATTAATGAATAGTTGAGTTGGCATAAAATCCTGTCACTCTCACCCCCCTCTTTGCCTTCCATATTTCTTGCTTCACCCTCTTCTTCAGCTTAATTCTTACTAAACCTGTTTGCTAAATCAGCAAGACTCAATCAACAGGCGGGGGAAGGAGAGGGCATACAATAGTTTGGGGAAGTTACTAATACTTAACAATAGTTTAAGGAACTTACTGGTACTTAACAATAATAAGAGTAGGTAAAACAGATAACAAAAGATTAATAATAAATGATAAACAGTAGAAAACATTAGAAAACAGTAAATTAATAATAAATGATAAGCAGTAGAAAACAGTAGTAGACATTAGGTGTGATTTTAAGATAAGTATAAGTGTGTAAGAAATTGTAATAAACTGTTCACTGTTTAATGAAATGTTAAAAGAAGCAGAAGGGAAAACGGGATGCGGAGGTAGTGGTGCCAAGAAGCGGACCCTCACTTCTCCTATTTACTCTCCACAACCTCACCATACTGAGAGGCCCAACAAGCCCAACCAGAGCTGAAGGTTAGAAAGACATTGTTAGAAGAAATGACTAAGACCAATGTAACTGAATGGCTGTCTGTGATTATTTTTAATGTACACCCTGTAAATGTTTAAACAATACCCGCTTCAGCAATTTTCTGATCACACAAGCTCACCCCAATATTGCGTCAGCCTACCTTATATAAACTGACCCATATTGGCAGTCCGGGCTGCTCCTCATACTGAAGGGACAGCCAGCCAAGTGGTCTTTTTAATAAAGGCTTCCTATTGGCATTGATTGGCTTTGGGTCTTGATATTTTTCATCTGTCCTGTAACACAGTGTTGTCATTTTAGCCTACAATGAGTAGTATGGGTTTCAGAAGGAAGATGTTTAAACCTATTTCCCCGAATTAAAAGTAGAACTTTTTGACCCATTCACAAAAAAGGTCAACATTAGAAATAAAATGTTTTTCAAATTTATATCATATGTTAGGAGTATATGGAAAATTAAGTGATCATCTTTTATGTTGAGGAAATAAAATTTATTTTGTTAAAGTGAGTATATTCATCATAAGCTTTATCGATTATTTTGATTTTTAAGTTTTTCACTGTTCTCCAAAGGCTTTCAGTTTCTGGCTTTTAGATAAAGGCTTAAAGTTACTTATTTAAAAATCTGTTGATTATGGTATTGGTACAAAAATTGAGGCATGGACCAATGGAACAGAATAAAGAACCCAAGATACAAAATAGTCTACCTACAGTCAACTGATTTTCGACAATGCAGACAACAACACACTTTGGGGAAATGAAGCCCTGGTGCTGCGAAAACTTGGATAACCACATGCAGAAGAATGTAATAGGACCCCTCTCTCCTACCACTCACAGCAGTTAATTTAAGATGGAGAAAAGACTCAAATTTCAGTCTTGAAACAATACGAATTCTAGAGGAAATATAGCAAAAACTCATATTGATATTGGCCACCCACAGCAAAGAATTAATAAATAGACCTTAATGGCAACATAGAGGTAACAAAAATAAATAAATTGGATTTGATTAAGCAAAGGAACTTCTCTATGGCTAAAACAAATAATCAACAGAGCAAATAGACAATCTACAGAATGAAAGGAAAGATTTCTAAAATATGCATCTGATACAAGGCTAATGTCCAGAATTTACAAAAAACTCACGCAAATCAGCAAGAAAAAGAAAACATTAAAAAGTGGACAAAAGACATGAACAGAAGCTTTTCAAAAGAAGATAGACAAATGGACAATAAACGTAGAAAAAATGTTAATGTCGCTAATCACCAGATAAAAGCAAATCAAAACCACAATGAAATATCACTGTACTCCTGTTAGAATGGTTTTATTAAAATGTCCAAAACTAGCTGAAACTGGTGTCAATGCAAAGAAAAAGAAATGCTTATATACGCTCCTGGCGATACTTCAAATTAATATGACCTCTGTGAAAAATAGTATGGGGATGTCTTTAAAAACTAAAAGTAGACCTACCAATTGATCCATCAATCCCACTCTGGGTATCTACCTAAAGGAAAATAAGTTATTTTATCAAAAAGACACTTGCACTTGAATGTTTATTGCAGCACAACTCACATTTACAAAGATGTGCAATCAATCCAACTGCCAATCAATTCCTGAGTGGATTAACAAAATGTGGCTCATGTTTACCATGGAGTACTGATGCCTCTGGCAACAATTCGGATGGAATTGGAGACCAATATCATACGTGATATATCCCACAAATGAAAAAAACTAACACCTCACAAATTTGTTATTAAATTGGAACTAACCAATGATCACATATGTGCTCAGACGAATGTACGTACAGTGGAAATCAAGTGGGTGTATGTGGGGGGGGCAGCATACCTCACAGGTATAATGAATGCGATTTGTGTGATGGGCACATACATAGCTTTGAATCAGTGACTCAAGCATTCCAAAAGCAATCCATACAACCTGAAATATTTTCACCTCCTTAATATTTGGAAATAAAAATAAAAATATATTGTTCTTTTTGATAGTATTAAATTTATAATCCCTAATCAAAAATACATTTCTAAGATTACATAATCATATTGAGCAATTAGTGCATCTGAAGTAGACATGGGACAGGCAAGCCCACATTGAGGAAGATTTAGCTGAGCCACGGCGTAGTTTAATTATTTAAAAATAAAAGGTTTTCCACACAGTAACAACTTGTACACAGCTATTTGAGAATAAACACCGTTAATTTTTATTTCAGTCCTAAAGGTATTTAAAGTGTTTTTAGTGCAGTGTGCAATTACCATGGAGACAATATAATGAGTAGCAATTAGAGACAGATAAGACGTGGGCCTCGTTTTAGGACAGATGTAAAACGATGTCCTTTCTGGCTCCTCTCTGTTTGAGAGGGAGTCTTGCTAGACGGAAGCGTTCTTGGCTCTCTTTGGGGATTCAATCCGTCACCGTTGAGTCAAACTTCGAAAGCGACGCTCATTTCTGTTTAAGCAGGAATCTTCCTGCGTGGATGTTTTCTTGGCTCTTATCAAGGAAAAACTAACTACCTACCTAACACTTTCAGTCAGTCAGGACTCCTGAGTCTTTTCTTTTGTAAGCTTTGTGAGCTTTTTTGTGAGCTTTGTCTTCTTTTGTTTCATTCTTTTCCTAATACTATTCTAATCCCCTAGGTCATTCTGTCCCCATGGTGTGGCCTCTCTTCTCCTACTAACTTTATGTTTCAACACAATGGCGCTAATTTGGGCCAATATCTCCAAAATGGCAAAACTTGAGAAAGATAATTTTCAACTTCATGATCCTTCTGGGAAACTTGTCACATTTCCAAACTGGTTTATCTAAGACCTCCCCAGCACCACCTGTTTCTCCTCTGTTTCACCACCCTCAATCTTTCCTTCATTCATGTTTCAAAGCCTGAACCTCCTTCATGAATTAATCCCTGCCAGACATTCTTTCTTACTACCCCTCAACTCTTTATAGTCCTCCGACATACCCACCACGGGTGGGGGAGAGCTTTCTCCGGGAGGCTGGGGAATCCCAAGAGCAACCACCAGAGACTGAAAAGGCTCCCTGGAGACAGGCTGGGTGTTCAATACACTCAAATGGGATTGGACACACTTGGTCTGTGGGTGTGTCTCTCCTCAGAAACTCATCCAAATTTTAGTCTAGCCTTCTAAGAATGCACATTGGAATAAAGAAAATCTTAAAGATTCCCTTCTGAGTGGGTATTTATTGAATAGGCAACCTCAACTTGTCTCAACACACAAATTTAATCCCAGTAAAAGGTAAGCATGGGATAGAGACAAAAGCCAGTTCTTTCATATAAAACAGGAAAATTTATATTTCTGTATTTGTGTCTTACTCGTAGCCAACATTTTAAAATTAAAACTGTAAGTTTTCTATTTGCTTGTCTGTTGGTTTTATGTTTGCTTATATGTATATATATATGTTACACATACACATATACACACTTACACATATATTTCATTACATATATTTCTGTATTTGTGTCTTACTCATAGCCAACATTTTTAAATTAAAACTGTAAGCTTTCTATTTGCAAGTCTGTTGGTTTTATGTTTGCTTATGTGTATGTACACACACACACACACACAGAGTGCCAAAAATGTATACATATTTTAAGAGATGTTATCTGTGCATTATTTTGGAGGTTGAATTGAAGGTACTGTTAGTGGTCAAGTGTACCGAGACTCACTACACACTTCCATTTCACCTGCAATTTGTACATTTGGGGGGAATGATTAATTTTACTTCCAAAAAGATCTCTTTAAATGCATGCATGCTGTTGATAGCCCCTGTATGTATGTATATTCTGCATTTGTATAAGACTGAGTTATTCAAGGGAGCCAAATAAATCCAGATGCTGTTACTAAATTAGATGATAAAATCTCCTAAAGTCACTCTAGATTGGTTGACTTAAAGATAAACACATAAAAATTAAATATTTACCAAATTACCCAAATTAAGAAAATTACATTTCTAATACTTTCAAAAGAACTAACACAAGCATTTAAAAAAAATCGAGTTCTTACAAATTAGACAGTTTTGATAAATAAAGCAATTTTAACGTAAATTTATTTAAAAAATCTGTGTCTTCTGATTTATCAGTTTTTCTTTTAATAAATTCATGGGGTAGAAGTGTAATTTTGTTACCCAAAGAGATTGTGCAATAGTGAGGTTGGGGATTTGGGAGAATTCATCACCTGTGAAATGTACATTGTAACCATTAAGTAATTTCTCATCACCCTCCCCGCCCATCCCACCACCCTCTGAGTCTCCATTGTCCATCATTCCACATGCGGCCTCCATGTCAACACCTTATTTAGTTTCCACTTATAAGTGAGAACATGCAGTACTTGTCATTCTGTATCTGAATTGTTTCACATAAGATTCTCCAGTTCTATCTGTCTTTTGGGGAAAGACAGGATTTAATTTTTTTATGGATGAATAGAAAAATTGTATTTAGAATAGTATTTCCTTGTGTATTATATACTACATTTTTTTTGTCCAGTCACCTATTAATGGACACACAATTTCTGTATCTTTGCTATTCTGAATAGTGCTATATAAACATATGAGTGCAGATGGCCTTTTATTCATTTATTTTATTTTATTTTATTTATTTTTATTTTTTTTTGAGACAGAGTCTTACTTTGTTGCCCTCAGTAGAGAGCTGTGGGGTCACAGCTCACAGCAACTGCAAACTCCTGGATTCAAGTGATTATTTTTCCTCAGCCTCCCCAGTAGCTGGGACGATAGGTGCCCACCACAAAGCAAGGCTATTTTTAGAGAAGTCTTGCTCTTCCTCAGATTGGTCTTGAATTTCCTAGTTCAGGTGACCCACCCACCTCAGCCTCCCAGAGTGTTAGGATTACAGGCATGAGCCACTGCACTCAGACTTCGGATGCCCTTTTAATATAATTAATTTGTTTTCTTTTAGTAAAGAACCTGCAGTGGGTTTGCTGAATAAAGGATAATTCAATTTTCTTAATTTTGTTGAGAAATTTCTGTTTCCCATATGGTTTACACTAATTTATACTCCCACCAATAGTATATAAACTTACTTTTTTTCCATGCCCTCATCAATATTTGTCAGTTTTTACCTTTCCATTAACAGCCATTCTGATTGGTATAAAATGGTATCTTATTTTGGTTTTAATTTGCATTTCTCTGATGCTTAGTGATATTGCATTTTTTTATGTGCTTGTTAACCATTTTTGTCTTGAGAAATGTCTTTTCATGTCCTTTGCCCACTTTTTAATGGGGTTATTTTGTTTTTGTGGTAGTATTGATTTCCTAATAAATTCTATCAGTCATCTGTCAGTTTGCAAAAATTTTCTCCCATCCTGCCTATCTTTTCTCTGCTGATTATTTCTTCTGCTATGTAGAAGATTTTTAGTTTAATAAAGTCCCATTTGTCTATCGTTGTTTTTATTGCCTGTGCTTTTGTTGTCTTAGTTTTGAATTATTTGCCTAGACCAGTGTCCACAATTGTTTTCCCTAGATTTTTGTCTAGCATTGTTATAGTTTCAGGTCCTATGTTAAGTCTTTAATTCTTCAGTTGCTTTTTGTATATGGTCATAGACAGGAGTCCAGTTTTGCTATTCAGCATATGGCAATCCAATTTTTGTAGCACCATTTATTGAAAAGGGTGTCCTTTCTCCAGTGTATATTTTTATTGATAATTGCCAAAAAATTCAGTTGTCAGTAAGTATGTGTATTTATTTCTAGATTCTAATATTCTGTTCCACTGGTCTATGTGCCATGCTGTTTTGGTTATTATAGCCTTATAGTATAATTTGAAGTCAGATGTGGTTGTACCTCCCACTTTGTTCCTTTTGTTTAGGATTGCTTTGTGCTATAAAATTATACAGGCTGGTTTTGCTTCCAGTGAATCTTAGGATTTGTCTGTTTTTGTCTAATTCTCTGACAAATGACATTGGTATTTTGACAGGAATTGCCTAGCTTTGAATTCTATGGTCAATTTAATGATATAAACTCTTTTGATCTATAAGCATGGAATATTTTTTCCATTTGTGTCATCTGGGATGTTTTTAATCAATGTTATATAGTTTTCCTGGTAGAGATATTTCCCCTCTTTGGATATATATTTGCTGTCATAAATGAGATTGCCTGACTTTTTTTTCTTTTTTTTTTTGTATGTGGCATCATCATAATGCACAGCAACTTGAAACTCCTGGGCTTCAGCACTCTCCTGGCCTCAGCCTCCCAAGTATCTGGGACTACTAGTGGCCCCCAACAAAGCTCTGCTGGTTTTTATATTTTTTAGTAGAGATGGGTTCTCACTCTTGTTCAGGCTGATCTCAAACTACTGGCCTCAAGCAATCCACCTGCCTCAGGCTCCTAGAATATTAGAACTATAGGTGTGAGCCACTGTACCTGGCCAAGATTGCCTTCTTGATATAGTTCTCAGCTAGATTATTACTGAGACACAGAAACACTATTCACTTTTATACATAATTTTGTATCCTGGAGTTTATATGGAGTTCATCTCAAATCTAAGAGGGGTGTGTGTGTGTCTGTGTGTTGGAGTCTTCTTTATATAAGATCATATACACATATCATCAATGAATAAGAATATTTCACCTTTTGTTTTTCTTTTTCAATTTCAACCTCTTTCATTTATTTTTCTTGTGTAATTGCTCTGGATAGTACTTACAGTACTTGTTGAATAGGTGTGTTTGAAAATGGGAAACCTTCTTTTGTTCTAGTTAACAGAAAGATTGTTTTCAACTCTGCCCTTAGTATGATGTTGATTTTGGTTTTTTCGTGTATCTTCATCATTTATAACTAAAAGAAAGCACTAAAACATGATTAACAACAACAGTAAGAAGATATCAGTTATAATTTTTTTTTAAATGTTAACTTAGTGGCAACAGTTCAATTTTAATTTTAAAATCCAATATATTATGACAAGCAATCTTCAATTAGTGATTCACATCACTTGTCTGTAAAGTTTTATTAATAAGCCGATGCTAGGGCAGTGCCTGTGGCTCAAAGGAGTGGGGCACTGGCCCCATATGCCAGACGTGGTGGGTTCAAACCCAGCCCAGGCCAAAAACTGCAAAAAAAAAAAAAAAAAAAAAAAAAAAGCAGATGCTTAGGACCTTTTCCACATTAGCAACTAGATTCTATTTACCTCCCTAAATTTCATGGTTCTAAACATGCCTTATGATTATCATATCGATGGTCTCTCATTAGCTCCAAGTTTTTCCATATAAAAGGAAAATAGGTTCTAATAATGTTGCTAAACTTATTAAAGTGAGTATTCTCTCCATGGGAAATTCCACTGACTCTTTCATGTGACTTTGAAATCCATTTTACTGATAAATTTATTCAAAATATAGAAATAATTATTGCTTTATCCCATAAAATATGTTGTATTTATCAACCCTGAACTATTAAAGTTAAAACTTACCAAACTCAGAAAAATTTAATTTCCATTTTACCTTTAGCTCTAATTGACCTTCAGTCACAATAATAGTCCCCAAATAAAATAATAAATTAGCCCATAAAAATTCTTGATGCTATTTAGATTCTTTTCTTTTCTTTTCTTTTTTTTTTTTTTGGTAGAGACAGAGTCTCACTTTCTCGCCCTCGTTAGAGTGCCGTGGCATCACACAGCTCACAGCAACCTCCAACGCCTGGGCTTAGGTGATTCTCTTGCCTCAGCCTCCTGAGTAGCTGGGACTACAGGCGCCCGCCACAACACCCGGCTATTTTTCTGTTTTACAGGTCGGCCGAGGCTGGGTTTGAACCCACCACCTTCGGTATGTGGGGCCGGTGCTCTACTCGATGAGCCACAGGCGCCACCCGCTATTTAGATTCTTGAAGATTCTAACCTGGTTAATTCTAAGATATTTTTAAATTACACTGATATCATCCTCACTTAAAGCCTTTTTCCTCTAGTTCTTCTGTTTCAATCACTTCACAGAAGTGTTGGAAACTCGGTGCTCTAGAAGTGATATTACCAGAATACCTAATCTCTTAAATCCATAAAAAGGGTGTTTACATCATCTTCTTTACAAAACACTGCTGCCAAGCAAGTTGTCTGTCCCAGATAGTCCGACCTTTTAATTTAACATTTATTAACAAAAAAGGTATGAAAGTGAATCTTCCTGAAAGTGTACCTCACCTGAAAGTGTAAGTTAACTGTAGCTGTCTAAAAACCTCCTGGAAGCAGACCCAAGGTAAACAGCTTTACCTAAACTTTGCATAAAATAAATGACATAAGACAATAAAAGATGTCAGAGCCATACCCCTTAGGATTCTGTTTCTTCACTTCTTATTTTCACCATATTTATTGTCTTTCTCACCTTTTTTTCCCTCTCCAATAGAAGGCTTACTTTTCACATGGTCTCCCACACTCCACAGCCTTCAGTAAAGAGCCTCAGCTTGTACTGTCTCCTCTCTCCACCCTCCTGCAAATGTTCCTCGATCCCTACAAGTGTTCCAGAATCTGTGGCATTCACTTACTGATAGAATCATACTACTTCTAATTGCTTACTATGTATTCTCTTTTCTTCAGAAATCTTGAGTTTGCTTTGAATTCTTATTTATATTTCAAATTTAAGAACACTGCTGCTTGTTTTGTGCTTCTGTCACAGAATACTTGAGACTGGTCATTCCTACTGAAGAGAAATGTATTGATGCAAAGTTCTAAAGGCTGGGAAGCCCATGATCTAGGGGCCAAAATCTGGTGAGAGTTTTCATGATGATTGGTAGCTTGGCAAAAGGCATCACATGCCTGGAAGGTAAAGAGAGGGTGAGAGAGTGAGCAAGAGGCGGTGAACCTATGTCTGTGATAATAATAATGATTATTAGTTCATTTACAAGGGTGGAGCCCTCATAATCTAAAGGTCCCACCTCCCAATACCTTCACAAGAGCAATTGGATTTAAACTTGAGTTTTGGAAAGGACAAACATTTAAATTGTAGCAGAATCTTCATATCAGTAGTTTTCGGGAGTCTCTTAGCTTTTCTTCACTCAACATTTCAAAAAAACAAACCTCCTTCAAACTTTTTAATATATAACTTTTAAAATGAGCAATCTATGCCTTTACATAACTAAGGACCATTTCATGGGCATTAAGTATTTGTAATTATAGAATTTTTACCACCAATACAAATATCTATGCTGTTATTATGGAATACAAGAGTATATGTTCTCTTATATGTGTATCTAATAGATCCTTATGATCCTAAGCATAAAGTTACCTGATACTCTTGGGATTCCTTGTCTTGTAAAAATAACCTGGGAACCCTCCTCTTCCCAGCTGGAAAGAACAATTTTTCCATCAGAAGAGCTCAGACGAACTTCAAATAAAAAATCCATGGGACAATGTTTTCTATGAATCCTGGACAGACTCTCATTATTTATATATATATATATCTTTTTTTTTTTTTTGTAGAATCTCTGCACTTTGGTATTTACTTGTACATTGGACTGGATCCTATTAACTACCTAATTATATTGCCTTTATAAAATCTCTAACCAGACTGCCTTTTTTCTCACTTTAACTTGTATATTGCTTCCATATAAAATTTCCAGGCAGTAGATGGTCCAATGTCTTCAAAATTTGTCACACCTACAGGTTTAGTTGTCAAACTCAGCCTCCCAAAAGACACTGTGACCTTCCTTTCTCATCAGGATCTCAAGAAGACTTAAGGGGCCAAGAGAAGGGAAGGAAATCTAAGGGACTTGACTGCCCTGTAGTAATGTAGTGTAGCTGCCATTATCAGCCACCCTGGAAGTGGCTGGGCACTGAGTGGCTTTTCTCTGAGCATAACCAAGACTGGACAATCTTATCTAAACTACCAACATCTTTGCCAGAGGACTACAAAACACCAGTAATTGGTCCTCTAAAATCATGTAGCATTGAATATAATTTTTACCCAGGAGGAAACATTTGTGCAGCAGTTAGAAGCAACTATTGTGCACATGTTCTCTGAAACCTCTCTGATGACTATACCATCACCAAAAACATTCAGACCACAAACCAGAAAATGTCTCAGATTGCCTCATTCTGTCATCTAAAGAAGTGTTAGGCCCGAAGTCTTAGAATGCACTCAAGAGTCTTCCTTCCTAACTAAAGAATTGGCTTTACTTTGTATTCAACATTTCATCATTATTCTTTTCACTATATTCTGAGGCTTACTTCTCCTCAAATGCCCAATCACCAAGACTTCCCAACAGTTGTCAGTTTGACAGTATGCTCAGTAGATGACACAGTTATTCCCTTAAAGCCAACAACAATGTAAGAAGTGGCCAGGTC
>CAUYON010177210.1:0-18969 GCA_963573935.1 Arctocebus calabarensis | reverse complement strand
TATGCAGCCTTAAAGAAAGATGGAGACTTTACCTCTTTCATGTTTACATGGATGGAGCTGGAACATATTCTTCTTAGCAAAGTATCTCAAGAATGGAAGAAAAAGTATCCAATGTACTCAGCCCTACTATGAACCTAATTTATAGCTGTCGTATGAAAGGTATAACCCAACTATAACACAAGAATATGGGGAAAGGGACAAGGGAGGGTTGGGGAGGGTTGAGGTTGGGGTGGACAGAGGGTAATTGGTGCGACCATACCTACGGTGCATCTTAGAAGGGTACAGGCAAACCTTACTAAATACAGAATACAAATGTCTTCATACAGTAACTAAGAAAATGCCATGAAAGCTATGTTAATCAATTTGATGAAAATAGTTCATATTGTATATGAAATCAGCACATTGTACCCCTTGATTGCACTAATGTACACAGCTATGATTTAATAATAAAAACAATAAAAAAAATTATTGGCCTAAGAAGTGATAAACATAATTCTAATAGTGGTTTGTGCCACTAAGTAGTCAGTGGTTTTTTTATGCATCAGAAAATAACCAGAACACCAGATGAGGTCTCTATTAGGTATCCTCTTGGGTACAGCTCCTATTTATCCTTTAACCTTAAGAATACAGAAGAAAAACCTTCTCAGGGGTGATTCTACCAAATTACAGAGAAGGACAGATATGAGCTAAAAAATAAGGGAATTTGCAAAATTGTCCATAAATTAGAAACTCAGTTCTTGAATATTGGCAAATATGACTTTAGGTTGGAACAAAGAGCCTGGAGCTGGGAAATGTAGTCAATAGCTCCTCGGGCATCCACACTATTCAGGAACTTTCCCTAATGAAGTAGATTGATATCAGATTCTAGTTCAGGGGTGTCAACCTTTTTTTTTCCTCTGTCACACACTGGAAGAAGAAGAGTTGTCTTAGACCACATATAAAATACACAAACACTAATGAAAGATGATTAACAAAAAGAAAAAGGTGTATACATACTTTTTGTGATATCCAATGTCACAGATAAGCAAAAATATGTCCTCATAAAATCAGCATGCTGCCTACAAGCTGGAGATTGGGCAACCCTTCTCTAGTTCAATATTGTTAAATAATCATTTTCCAGAAATCAATTCATTAAAATTCAAGTCATGAAGTGACCGATTCTTCACAAACCATAAAATACCTTAAACTGGATCTAGAAAATCTCACCACTCTCATTGGACTAAGAGCAGGTGGTAGGAGCCAACCATCGCCCAAACAGTGAGTTTTTCCCATTTGGCATATTGTTAATCCATTTTTACTATTGGATAAAAACATCGTAACTCAGAAGAGAGGTCAGTGGATCTGGTAAAATTACAGTGTTTTCGATGGGTTTTGGAGAATTATTCAGCAAATTTATTCTTAGTGAATATTTCAAAGAACCTATTTTGAAACTATTTCCTCTCATACTGTTTCCTCAGTGGTCCTTTTGCCTCATCTAGCCCAGCTTGAATGCTACCTAAATTGCCGTTCCAGTCAAGGACCGGTGCTTCAAGCAACTTTTGGTAAAGCAGCCAAAGGAATACACAAAATTGTGTCAAGTCTGGGTTTCAGGGAACACACCTACTGCCTATTTTTCTGTTAGCTTCTTAGAAACCTGTGAGAAACCCTCCTTAACTCTGAGAAGTCACCACCTTTGATAGAGAACCCAGCTTCCAGAAGTTTGTTCATGATGAACAAGGGGGTCAAGGAGAAATCTATTCCAGACAGGTAAATCAGCCCTTGAGGAATAAAGAGTGATGAATTTCATAGAGAATTGCCCTCACATACAACTGTTGCTCTCCAAATCACACAATTGCCTCTGTTCGGTAAATAAAATATATACCTATTGTTTTACTATCATAGGGTTCCCATATCCCAGTAGGAGAGCCTTTTTAACCTCAGAATGAATGCCAGGTTGCAAGGGGGGGGGGACTACCCATTTTTTTAATAGTCTCCTCTTAATCTCACAAAACCATAATTTTTGCTAAAAATTGACATTGCACTTCAAAGCTATTTGGGCTAAGCTAAGGAGCCAGCACTCCTTCCTGACATCCATCACAATGCAGTCAGTATATCCCTTTGCATGAAAGAATTTTAAAATTCCAAATGAAATATGGCAATGCCTGCTGCCTTCCCAGTTATATTTATTTGACCTAGTCTGCTCCTCTTTTATTTAATTCTAATTGGATGAATCTACACATTGAATAGCATTTCACAGCCCAATTTAATGAAATGTTCCCATTTGAACCAAGAGGTCCATCCTATTACTGGTCTTTTAAACTCAGCAAGCTTACCTCACACAAGACTGTGACTGACACATAAAAGCAAGCCAACGACAGCAGCCAGTGGTCTAGAAAAAAAGGCCTCAGACTTCTCCCATTATATTTTCAGGTCACTGCTCTTGCTTTTGGCTCTGCTTCTCTGGTCTCCTAACTTGATTCCTTTGCTTCCATGCTTGCTCTTGGCCTTTGGAATATGCCACTTTAAGGGCTTAGTAGTTTCTTGGTCTTTACTCCCCTCTTGGTATCCACTAAACCACACTCCCTGAATAAATCCCCGAATTGTTAGTATTGTGATGAAAGATGCTGGCAGTGGAGCCAGACTGCCCATCTTCAAACCATCTTCCATGGCTTCTTAGTTTTGAGATGTTAGACAAGATGTTTGAAGCCCCTGTGTCTCCATTTCCTTAACTTCCCAATGCTGCCACTAAGAGTCCTGGTTGTCAAAGGTTGATGTAAGAATTACATGAGATTTTACAGCAAGTCTGTATGACAGAACCTAGCTCATAGTGGGTCCTTAATAAACGTTGTTCACCTGCTGCTGCTAAGTCCATTTGATCAACAATGGGAGGGGATTTGCAGACTTTTCTCAAAGGCTCTAAAGAAGTCTAATTCTATAAGAGATTAAGAGTTTCCATGAAGGAGAAAGATCTGGATTAAAACACATTAAGACTTATTGGTTGATTCAAGCACACTGGTTTCTTCGAGTCAAAACTACCCACAACCCTTTTCATAAAATAGATTGTCCTTTCTCCTCATTGTACTAATAAGGAAGAAACTGCTAATAAGTGATGGGTCCAAATTCAAACCCAAGACTACCACCTCTAACCCAGTCCTCATTCACCAAACTATGTGAATTCTTGTGCCTTTGAGCGCTTTTGACAATTTGAAGTGTTGTGCTCTCTGGAATATTAGTAAACTATGAGTTGCCTCTCTCCTTCAGAAGTGATGGGTATCACTTATGGAATTATTACCAACCTTCCCCATCTGCCTCTAGTTTCCAGCTAAGAAAGTTAATTAAAGCAAAAAATCTATCCAAGGATTTGGGTAATTTATTACTGAAGATGTTTACTGATGATTCTAATAAAATAAATGTACTCAGTAAATACTACAAATATTGATTTCACATTTTACTTATCTCAATAATTCTTCCCTTAGAAAACTACATGATATTGCCCCAAAGATAATGGTAGGGAGCTGGGGGTGTTTCCCTTCCTTGGTGATTCATCTAGGTCACCTATTTGCCTCAGAACTAACATATATTATGAGATTTCTATGTGAAGCTCAATGGCTCATAAGTTACAGAAGAAAGATTACACCATGTCAGAGACTGTTACCAAATTGTAGCAGAAAATAAAACTAGGCTAGTGATAGAACTTATGGATTTAGGATTCTAGCAACCAAAGGGACTAGTAATTGAAGAAAATAGCCAAATTTTTCCCCAGACATGTAGAAAAAGGTCTACTTAAAGGTAGCTCTGCACCCCTCAAGCTGCTCTATTATATGTATTTCAGAAAAAAAGAAAAAACTGGTCCATAGCCACCTTAAGCCAACAGTTCCTCTGGAAATAAGCAGTTAATCATCTCCCACCCCCAAGGCAGGATGAAGTTCAAAAAGCTTCAAAAAGCTTCTCTACATGTTGCAATTTGAATGCTGAGCAAAGGCTATAGGCTTCTAATATTCCTGGGCTTCTCAGATTATGTAGGTCTCAGGTGGTCTGGACTATGGTTCCTGTGAACCATGGCCTTCATTTCTGTTATGCTCATTCACCTGCCAGGACACTAATCTTCCTAATTAACAAACATCTACCTGCTTCTGATCCACCTCTTTTTCTGCACGTATTCCCATCCTGTTCTTTGGTCCATTTCTGGTCTTCTTTATGAATAGTTCCCATCATGCTCTCTGTAACTGCTCTTCCAAGGTAAACAGCCCCATCCCATAAGATTCTCCACCTCTTCACAGACTCCTTCTACCTACCCATAAGGACCCATTCATTTAAGAATCCTTCATTTGTCTACAAAGTGAGAATGAGTTGGCATTCAGCATTAATTGTGCATCAGGACATTTTCTAACCATGGAACTATAACCTACTGCTCCTCCAAGAAAATTGTTCTCCCTACACCTCAATGTCTGAAAGTCTAGGCTCATTTCACCCGTGCCCTTTGTTGTTATAGATCTTTAGTTTATTGGTCCTCATGCACAGTCCTTCCATCCTCTGAGGCACAGGCCATCTTGCTTTACACCTCTTCTCTACCTCATACCTCCAATATCTAGAGATCTCTGGCCCTTCCATTTCATCTAGTAAAAAATTTAAAACATTTCTGCCAGTCTTTTTCTTCACTTCTGATTTCTATTACCATACAGGTGACTTCTGTCATACAATTCTGGACAGCTCGTTTATCTTTGTAGCCATATAACTCCAAAGTCCTCAGTTTCCTTGAGGATAACAAACTGCATCAACTTCCGACTACAATCTTTCTCCCTATACTCATGACCCTTTCAGTCATTGCAGTTCCTCCCGCTACCCTTCCTTTTTATACCATTACTTTACCTCCTTAGAAAACCCCTGTATTCCAGATTAAACTTGGATCCTATTCCGTCTCATTCATTGTCAACACTTAAAAGTTTTCAAAACCCATTCTTTTTTCAATTCTTAGTAAACAAACCATAACTTCTGAATAATCCAATCCTCTCTCTTTTCTTCTATAGCAAGGCAGGTTACTTCATTTGTAGATAATAGCATATAGTTTTGTGAACTGTTCACTCTTCAAATAAGTAGTTTTATAAAGACCCTCAGTGCCATTCAATCGTTCTTTTTCCTAGGTGTCTCTGGTCATCTCCCTCCAAGTTCCCCAGAGAGATTATTATGTAAGATTTAAGCTCTTCTTTCTCACTGTTGCCCAACACTTCTCTCTCCACAGAAGGCTCTGGAGTAAACTCGAGGTATGGAACTTGGATCCAACATTTCCTGGCATTTGTAACTTTGAGCACATTTCTTTTTCTCTTTCTTTATTGTTTTGCAGTATTTTCATTTGATTATCTAAAAGTATATGATAAAAAATCTCGCAACAATTATCCTTCTATTTCTCTCATTTAGACAGAGGAGGTCCTTTACCTAAAATTAACCCATTGGTCACCGTTGTGAAATAGTCCCCTTAAGTCTATGCCAAGACCCTGCTCAATTTTCTAGATCTTCCTATAAATTTCTACATTTTTTCTTTTAATTTTTATGTTTCTAGTATCCACATTTGGACTAGTCTGTATTTTGGCTTTTGTGTTTTTTATTTTTCACTAAGCAATACATCGCAAGAACACTTCTCTCAACAATTTAAAAGTCTTTGACAATAAGGTTTTCACTGGTTGTGAATACTCTGTGAATACACCATAATTTATTTAAATATGCCTTCTTTGTTGAGCAGCAAGATTGTTTCTATTTTTCATTATTCCAAATGATGCTATGATTATTATCCTTGTATATAAACCTTTGACTACATCTCTGATTCTACCCACAGGGTAGAATTCTATAAGTAGCCTCTCAGGGTCGAAAACTATATTTTTAAGGCTCTTTACACACATTATCAAATTGCTTCTCAGAAAGATTATACCAATTTATACACCCACCAGCTGTGTATGAAAGAGATGGTCTCACCATATCAACACTGTCATTAAGAATATTTCCTACTAAATTATCAACTTTTCTCATCTCTACTGCTTCTTACAACAGAGCCTAAAAATCCATTTAAGTGTTTTGCCTCCTAAAAACAATAATTTTCTACACAGTGTCTCTCTTTGAAAGCCATGTTATTGTTCTCTCCTTCATGGCCACGTTTCCTGGGGAGTGATTAGTTTTCAGCTTTTATCTCCATCACCTAATCTGCCTACTGTCATCTCAATTAGGCCCTCACCTCTTCACTCACCAAATGTTACCACTGACCTCCACACTTTAAAGATCAGCAGATTCTTTTTGTCATTTGTTAGATATTCAATTTAAGCATGCAGCACTGTTAAATTTTACTAGAGATTCTCACTTTCCTTAGCTTCTGAGACACTTTTTCTTCTGTTTTTTTTTTTTCTCTTTCCTCCTAAACTGTTCTTTCCCAAGGTTGTTTGTCATCTTCTGTTCCACCTCACATTTCTTCTGGATTATTTAATCTGCCTTAATGACTTAATCTGTAGCTGATAAATCGCAAAGCTTTTTTTCATTAGTGTAACTTCCTCCATAAACTGTAGTAAGACTATTATGTTCAAATATCCACTGGATTTCTCTAAGTGGATATTCTCAAAACTTTAAAGCCCATAAATATGCAATTAAATGTATTTCCTCTCTCTACACCTCTTACTCTTATATGGACTATTTTGGTGAACAGTACCACTAGGCATGCTTGTGTTTAACAAAGAAATCTGTAAGGAAGGAATTTACTCCACTGTTCTTAACCAATCAATATTTGATAAAATCTCACAAAATAATGTTCAATGTTATATAAATAATTTTCACCAACTTTTATTCATATCTCTAACACACCACTCATCTCTAGAACTCTCTCAGTTTTTGTACTTCAATTCTTTTTCTAGGCTACAGAGAGAAGCAACCAGATTCATGATTCTATGACTTCCATTTTATCTTCCCATAATTTTAGACCCACACAACACACATTGCCCCAACCCACCCAACCCCAAACTATTAAATTTTCAGGATCAGCAAAATGAAGAATTACCTAATCAAGACATCTATTTGCTCTGCTACAAATTGCCATTTCTTCCCCTGTGCTTAAAATTCACCACTTATCACTCTTTGTCTTATATAGTCTACTTAGTCCTAGAATATTTCTTTACATATATGTATTCACATATTTTACTGTGCTATATTGATTGCTAGCCCCTAATAAAAGTACTTCGGTTTGTTTTTATATCCCTAGTTTAGGAAATTTCTGAGGGGAATAGAATTTCCCTGGGGCTTCTGAAATCAATATATCAAGTTAAAAGAATTTGTATCTTTAAAAAATCGCTTTCTTTAAAAACCTGTTTTCAGGCTAGTTTCACTATCTCATGGAAAACAGTTGTTCATCTTCCTTGGCGTCATATGTATATTTCTGTTGACGTTCCCGGTATATTCCGTTTGTGTCCTTGACTGCACCCTTTAAATATTTCTGCTACAAACCCTGACTTATCAATATTTCACGGTATTTTTTTGTTGTCCTAGTTGTCTGATTCCTTGAAGATAGTGCCAGATTCTACATTTCTTTGAATCTTAGCTTAATAGAGTCCCAATACCTATTTGTTGATAAAGTGAATGTTAAAAAACATAACCCAAGATCCCTATGAAGAATATATTATCAAAATCTACTGAGGAAATACTCCCAGTCCAATCAGAAAAAATAAATGTACTCCTGCACTGCAACAAAGAAAAATAAAGAATCAATTTACAAAATAATTGCTTGAGTCTGTAGAAAACAGGCAGTGTAAGACAGTGATCCCCAAGAGAAGAGAATATATCGTGTAAATTTTCTTGCCTCCTGATAGTATCCGCAGCACAGTACAATGAGAACCCCAAAAGGCAATTCGGACATGTCAGATGATAAATCAGTAAAAGTGAATATGTAGCAATAGAATCTACCCACAATGAAGAAAAAAAAAAAGAGAGAGAGAAAACTGAATAGAGTCTCAATACCATATACAACAATATCAAGCAATATAACACACAAATAATTTGAGCCACAAGTAAAAGAAAAGAGTAAAAAATGTGGTCAAAAACAACTTATTTCAAGAAATAATGGCTAAGTTGTAGCTCGAATCTTTCCAAAAGGTAAAGAAAATCACAACATTACCTATCTGTGAAATGCAGCAAACCCCAGGCAGACATGAAGCAGACAGACAGAGGAAACCCGGCCAAAGCACATCTTCATCAAATGGATGAAAACCAGGGCACAACAAAATCATCTCGAAAAGCCACCAGATAAAAAAGACACATTATATGAAATGTGATACAAATGATCACAGATCTCGTCAAAAACATTTACACCAAGGAAAAAACTTGCAAGTACTGGAAGAAAAAACAGTCAACCTATCAGTCTTTGTCCAGTGAAAATATCTTTTAATAATGAAAGTGAGTTTAATAAGATACTTCCTGGCAATATAATAAAATCAGTTGCCAGCAATTTTTTTTTTAAATGCTGAATATTTAAGGAAGTTCTTCCCAGAGAATTAATACAGATCTATAGATCTACAAAAAGAAATTAAAAATCTTTAAAAATAGGAAATACATGAGTAAAAATAAAAGATACTATTATTAACTGCAGAACTCCATCTTCCTAAATTTATATATTGAAGCCCTTACTCCCAAATGTAATGGTGTCTTCAACTCCTGTCCTCAACCCATCCTCCTGCCTCAGCCTCCCAAAGCACTGGGATTGCAGGCATGAGCCACCCATTGTAGTGACATTAGAAGAGGGGGCCTTTGGGAGGCAACCTTTAATGAGGTTATAAGTATTAGTGTTCTTACAAAAAGAGGAAAACAAGACCAGAAGTCTTTCTCTCTCCACTAGATGAAAACAGAGCAAGAAAACATGCCTCTGCAAGCAAGGAAGAGGGCCTCACAGGAATCAAATTCTGCCTGAAACTTGATCTTGGAATTGATAGACTCTGTAACTATAAGGAATATATGTCTCTTGTTTAAGCTACCCCTTCTCTGGTATTTTGTCATAATAGCCCAGACAGACATTCTTTCTGATTTTCAATTTTCGCAAGAAAATTTTACATTCAAAACAAAACTAATAATATATTTTGATATTTATAATATATGTGGAAATAAAATGTATGACAAAAAGTTCACAATGGCAGAAAGGGGGAAATACTTTATTATTTTATAATGGCTATGGTAAAGTTCTTACACTATGTGTGAAACAAATATTATTTAAATGCAGATTATGATAAGTTAAAAATGTGTTATAAACTCTGAAGCAGTATCTAAAAATCAAAAAGAATTATACCTAACAAGCAAATAGTAAAGATCAAAGGGAATCATTTTATCTTTTTGTTCCCGATCCTAAAGAAGGTAAGCAAAAGGGAAAAAGGGAATGAAGAACATATGGCATAAATAAAATACAAATGGAAATTAGGTAGATTTAAACCCAACTGCATAAATAATTTCATTAAATGCAAACAACCTCATCATTCCAATTAAAAGAGATTGCATAAAAAAGTAAGCCATGAAAAATACAAAGATATACGGAAAGATATGCCTTGAATAGGGTTATTAAAAGTGATATCAGACAGAGTAGACTTTAAACAAGGAATAAGGAGAGGATATTAGATAAGGGAATAGATAAGGGAAATTAGATAAGGGAATAGATAAAGGATATTAGATAAGGGAAATTGACAACGAGATCAATTAAGCAAGAAATCATAGTGGACCATTCTTACAGGTGAAGTATTGCAAGAATGTAAAAACAAACACAACATGTACTCAGTACTAAGTTGGAATTAACCAGTCAACACTTACATGTACATATAGAAGTAAAACTCAACGAAAATCAAGCAGGTGGAAGAGCTGAAGAGGAATTAGTTAAATTCACACCTAATGAGTACAATGCACACTATCTGGAAGCAGCAGATACTTATAATTTTGCCTCAATCTGTACAAAAGCAAATTATGTTACCAAAATGTGTATTCCCCCATAATATTCTGAAATAAATAAAAGCAGAAATCATTTTGATCTGTCTAGTGAAAAATCTCCGATATCACACAGCCTTTAATAATTGTCCATCTATTAGTGCAGAATATTGGGAAAATATTGTACAAAGAAATACAAGCCTTACTCAATGGAGTTTTGTCATACAGGTGGCAGGATAAAATACATTAAAAGACATTTTATAAGGTAACGGTGTCAAGTGACAAATGAATGATAAAAACACATACACACATTCAAAGGCAGGCATGAGAGAAAGCATGTTGAGGGTTGTCCTGAAAGCTGTAATAAGTAGGAGTGATGTCAAAGACAGACATCTTTTCTACAAAGCAGAACAAGGAAGATGTTTGAGATATAAAAATTGAGGGTTGACAAATTTTGGCATGGGAAAACAAAAATGTGCTTTGCAGAACAGAACCAGTTTAGTACTGGTGTTGGGATGATCTGAGTAGATGAGATGTGGGAGGTAAAATGAAAGAGATTTAATAATAAAGGAGTTCAAACATTTGTGAAAACACAGCAGGCTCTGTAGAACTTTGAACTAAGTATAGATCACACATATAATTCCTATTTATTCATAAATTTTACTGATTTTAACACACTCAGATAAATGGGATTGTCAGAGATAAAAGTCTTTAACAGAATTCTGGTCTATGAGCAATAAATGAAACTTGCAGACTTTTTGCAGGCTTGGGATCATGGCATCTCATCACTCTGCAGAAGTTCTCTCACAATAGGCAGTAATACCTTTGTTCTTACCAAATTCTGGGCCTTGTTTTCTTCCTCATTCTCCTTGACAGAGAATGGAGCACTAGATGCTCTTCATCCCTGCCTCTTTCTTGACACAAATTCTTCAGCTTCCAAGACATTTCACCAGTGAATCAATAAATGTGAATTAATAAATGTTCCAGATATTAACAATGATCTTTATATGCTTTTTATCCTTATTTTCTAGTCATGTCTGTTTCATAGAATAAAACTTCCTTAAAGGCAGATAATATATCTCATTTTTCTTTATGTCCAAGACTGTCTACCTTTGTGTTCTAAAAAATCATACATTCACAATATTAGATTTGCTTCTCAACAGATTTTGAGTCAACTAAGTAATATAAAAAAAGAGGTTGAAAAATAGGTAGGATTGGGTGCTAGAAATGGTCATGAATGATTTGCCTTAGAAAAAATTCCAGAAAAAGAAAAAAAGAAGGAAGATCTAGTAAAATTTTTACTTTGTTGAAGAATGAAATGGATGAAAACTATAAGGAGATAACACTCAACACTAAAGCCACAAACTTGAAACATGGCATGAAGTTGGAATACTCCTTTAGTTAGTTACATCCAGGAAGGGTCTATGTTAGCAAAAAATGGTTCCCAAAGAAAAAACTTTGGCTCCAAAGCCATCAATTTGTTATGCATCAATTCAGTTTACATTGATCAAATGGCCAATGCAATACCCTCACCTCGTATCCCTGACCCTCTAAACCAGTTCCACCTACATTTACCATGGCCATCTGCCTCTCATCTATAGATGATTCTGGTTAGTGATCTGAAATTAATCTGTCTCTCCATAATCAAGATATATGACATACTTTTTATTATTTTAATCTTTGTTTTTAATGTTTGGTCTTCATTGAGTGTACAAAGAATTAGGATACACTGATTTTGGTTGTTAGGTAAAGTCCCTCTTGTAATTGTGTTTCACCCCCAAGAGGTGTGCCATACAGAGTGACCCCCTCCATCTCCCTCCCTTCCTTCCCTCTCCCCCTCCCTCATTCCCCTACCCCACCCCTTCTATTAGAGCATCTACTGCCTTCATATTACAATCGAGTACCTTGGATTCTTGCTTCTTTATTCTTGTGATGCTTTACTAAGAAAAAATTTTCCCCCACCAGCTTTACATCTTTTGTATTAACCTGGATGGAGGTGGAAATACTTTTTTAATGCATAGGATCAACTCCCTCAGCTCTTGGCCCTGCATTTTCCTTCTCCACTAGGTAAGGGCTAGATTAAAACCTGCCTTGTTCTTGTGGCTTGCACTTTGCCCTTGTACTTTGCAACATCTAAGATTGGGATTTTGTCTCAAAAATTTAAGACCTTGAGTTTGGTTAGCATCTTTATTACCTGTGTATGTATCTACTGAATTTTTTAAATTTCAGATTAATAGGAGGGTACATACAAGGGTTGCAGGATCTGATTCAGTCTCCAGAGCTCATGTTGGAGAAGTTCTGTGGGGAGAAATACAACTCTATTCTCATATAAATAAGGAGAGCAAAACAGCAGCCGAGTAACAGCTTCTGTGCAACTGGGCACAGCGAGAGTGGGGGGAGAAGACTCCGCGCATCTCTGGTTGGTGGGTTCTGCCCAGAGGGTTCCCTTTGGTGACACAGGAAGTCAGTGAAGGACTTCTGGACACCATGAGGACGATGGAGGCAGTGGAAAACTGGGAAGTGGTAGGTGTGTTTGTTCAGTCGGAGGCTGCTTGCAGCTGTAACCATAGCAACAGTGAGACTGCAAGCAGGAAGGGCCTTACCTGCAGACTGTTTTGCTTTTTTTGGATTTGGCCACTTGATTGAACTGCTTTGGGAGATCTTGGGTGTGTGTGTGGATGCCTTTGGGCATTGTCTGGAGCCCCAGACTGAGCCATTGAGCTGGAAAGGAGCTAATATCATTCAGCTGTGGGCTGCCCAGCTACTGTTGGGGAGCTGCCCTTGCATGTTGCAGTTAGGGGATCAGCTGGAAGATCTTGGGCAGGCAATCTAGTGCCTGAGCTGTCCAAAGGTGGAGACTGAGACACTGGAGGAGAGCAGAGATCCAAGTGTTTGGCAGATTAATAGCCTTGGCCCTCAGGGGAATAGAGGGAGACCAATAGGCGGGCAGCCATGCCAGGAGAGATCCCAGTGATAAATGCTTTCCTTGGAAAGCTTCTGCTTAGCCAAGGTTCACAGTTTGGAGTGTCGTTTAAGTGGGCTAAGGACACATTAGGGTTCCTAAGCCTGCGAGGTCTGAGAAATCAGCAGAGGTTTCCAATTTCCATCTCGTACAGCTGTATCAACATTGTGATTAATATCTTATACCTCAGAGGATCACCTGTTGCCTGGACAATATTCAGCAAGATATATATACTGTTTGGTTTTTTGGTTTTTTTTTTTTTTTTTGTCCTTAATTTCAACACTTTTTCCTTGACATTTTTCTTTTTTTGTTCCTTTTTGTTCTTCTTTCTCTTTTTTCCCCACTATTCTAGTTTAAATACCATCTTCCATTTTTGCCTTCTTTAACAATTAGAATTTCATTTTCGCCAGTGTTTCTGCCCCTATTGTCCCCCCCCCAATTTTTTCCCATAAGGGTTTTTGCTTGTTTGTTTCAGTCTAATTTATAATACTTTTGTCTTTCCACTCTACCTGGTGGAGGTGGGGTACTGTGTCTGATCAGACTGGCAAAGAGCTGTTGACCTCAAGGGAACCACCAAACCCAGCATCCCCAGAGGTTGGTGGGTTTTAAGGTGGGTCATACTACTCTACTCTACACCTATATTACTCTTATTTCCTTCTTTCAGTGGCTTTATTCTTTTTATCAATATTTCCCTTTATTCACTTCCCTCTTCTTTCTTTCTTTTTCAAATCTTTTTTCCCTTCTTGCTCTTCCATCTTTCATCCTTCTGGTCCCATACTAAAAGGACTCATTAAAACTTTAGGCCAGAGGCATAATAACTAAAAGAGCAAGAAGTGAAAGGAAAATTAGGCTAAGGAAACATACAAGAAAGCATTCATGAAGAAAAATCAACAGAAAAAATACTGGCAACATGAAATACCAGTCCAGACCAACCCCTTCAAGGGACCATGAGGTAGCAACAGCAAAGGATTCCACTAATAAAGAAATTACAGAAGGGGAATTTAAAATACAGCTGATGAAAACAATGAAGGAAATTGCTGAGAAAGTAGAAAACAATCAAAAAACAATGAAAGAAATTGCTGAGAAAGTGGATAATAACCAAAAGGAAATACAAAAACAGAATCAAATAAAAGATGAATATATGAAGAGAATATAGAAAGGATATAGCAGAACTGAAGGAACTGAAGCAGTCAATTAGGGAATTTAAGGATGCAATAGAAAGTATCAAAAACAGATTAAATGACTCAGAAGAAAGAATCTCAGAGGTAGAGGATAAAGCTCTTGAGATAACTCAGATAGTTAAAAAGACAGAAAAGAAGAGAGAGAAAGCATAATGTTCACTGACAGAATTATGGGATTCAATGAAGTGTTGAAACATACAAGTTATAGATATCCCAGAAGAAGAAGAATGTCATTCCAATCCAGAGGAATGGAATCCATTCTAGAGAATATTATAAATGAAAATTTCCCAAATATCACCAAAGATTCTGACATGCTCCTTTCAGAGGGATATTGGTCCCCTGGTATCCTCAACTCAAATACAGCTTCTCCAAAGCACTTTATGATGAATCTATCTAAAGTCAAGATGAAAGAAAAGATTTTACAAGCTGCCAGGACTAAGCACCAATTGATCTACAGAGGCAAATCTATCAGGGTATCTGCGGACTTCTCTAATGAAACTTTTCAAGCCAGAAGACAGTGGTCATCTATCTTTAATCTACTTAAACAGAACATTTCCAGCCCAGAATTCTATATCCCACTAAGCTAAGCTTCAAAATTGATGGAGAAAGCAAATCTTTTATTGATATGCAAACATTGAGGAAATTTGCCACAACAAGACCAGCTTTACAGGAAATATTTCAACATGTTCTACACATTGATGATCACAATGGACCTTTAGCAAAGTGAACACCAATAAATTAAAGGACAGAACCTAGTTTCCACAATGATGTAAAAGACAAAACTAAGCAATGGACTTTCACAAAATAAGATGAATAGAATGCTACCACACTCATCAATTATCACAATAAATGTCAATGGCTTGAATTGCCCACTAAAGAGGCATAGATTTGCTGATTGGATCAAAAAACACAAGCCTTCTTTTTTCTGTCTGCAGGAAATACACCTCACGTCAAAAGACAAATTAAAACTCAGAGTTAAGGGTTGGAAATTAATTTTTTAGGCAATCAAAATTCAGAAGAAAAGAGGAGTTGCAATCTTATTTTCAGATACATGTGGATTTAAAGCAACTAAAGTCAAAAAAGACAATGATGGCCACTTCATATTGGACAAGGGAAAAATACAACAAGAAGACATTTCAATTCTAAATATTTATGTACCCAATTTAAATGCTCCCAGATTCTTGAAACAGACCTTGCTTAGTCAGAGCAATATGATATCCTATAACACCATGATAATAGGTTTAATACCCCTCTCTCACAGCTGGGCAGGTCCTTTAAACAGAAATTAAACAAAGATATTAGAGATTTAAAAGAGACACTACAACATCTGTGCTTGATAGACATATATAGAACACTCCATCTCAAAGATAAAGAATATACATTCTTCTTATCATCCCATGGAACATTTTCCAAAATTGATCATATCTTAGGACACAAAACAAACCTCAACAGAAACAAAAGAATTGAAATTTTAACTTGCACTAAAAGACCACAATGCACTAAAGGTGAAACTCCAACTCCAACAAAAATGTTCAACCTCACACAAAGGCATGAAAGTTAAACAACCTTATGATGAATGACAGTTGGGTGCAGGAACAAATAAAAAAGGAAATCATTAACTTCCTTGAGCATAACAACAATGAAGACATAAGCTACCAAAACCTATGACATACAGAAAAAGCAGTTCTGAGTGGAAAATTTATCGCTTTAGAAGCCTACATTCAAAAAACAGAAAGAGAGTGCAACAAGAAACTCACAAGCACATCTTATGTAAGTGGGGAAAAAAGAACAATCTAAGCCTAAAGAGAAGAAGAAAAAAAATCCAAAATTAAATCAGAAATCAATGAAATGGAAAACAAAAGAATCATTCAGAAAATCAATGAAACAAGGAGTTTGTTTTTCAAAAAAATAAATAAAATAGATAAACCTTTGGCCAGACTAAATAAGTAAAAAAGTAAAATCTCTAGTAACCTCTATCAGAAATGATAAAGGGGAAATAACAACTGATGCCACAGAGATACAAGAGATCATCTCTGAATAGTACCAGAAACTATGCCTAGAAATTTGACAATGTGAAGGAAATGGATCAATATTTAGAATCACATCCTCTCCCTAGACTTAGCGCAGATGAAATAGATGTCCTGAACAGACCAATTTCAAGCACTGAGATCAAAGAAACAATAAAAAAATCTTCCAAGAAAAAAAAATGCCCTGGTCTGGATGGCTTCCCTCCAGACTTCTATCAAACCCTCAAAGAAGAGCTTATTCCTATATTACAGAAATTATTCCAAAAAATTGAGCGGAAAGGAATCTTCCTCAACATGTTCTATGAAGCAAACATCACCCTGATTCCAGGAAAGGACCCATCTAAAAAGGAGAATTTCAGACCAATTTCACTAATGAATATAGATGCAAAAATTGTCAATGAAAATCCTAGGCAACAGATTACATTGTCAACGAAAAATCCTAGGCAACAGCTTATCATCAAAAAATCATCAAAAAAGTCATACAGCATGATCAAGTAGGTTTCATCCCAGGGATGCAAGGCTGGTTTAATATACACAAGTCCATAAATGTTATTCCCTGTACCAACAGAAGCAAAACCAATGACTACATGATCCTCTCAATAAATTAAGAAAAAGCATTTGATAAAATCCAGCATCCTTTTCTAATTAGCACACTGAGGAGCACAGGCATAGTTGGCACATTTCTGAAACTGATTAAAGCTATCTATGACAAACTCACAGCTAATATTTTACTGAATGGAGTAAAACTGAAAGCTTTTCCTCTTAGAACTGGAACTGGACAATGTTGTACTCTGTCACCATTACTATTCAACATAGTGCTGGAAGATCTAGCCAATACAATTAGACAAGATCATATGATCTTTTGCTGATCATATGATTTTATACTTAGAGAACCCTAAAGACTCAGCCACAATACTCTTGGAAGTCATCAAAAAATACAGTAATGTCTCAGGATATAAAATCAATGTCCACAAGTCAGTTGCTTTTGTATACACCAACAACAGCCAAATACTTAGGAATATGCCTAACAAAAGAAGTAAATGGCCTCTATAAAGAAAATTATGAAACCCTAAGGAAGGAAATTGCAGAGGACTTTAACAAATGGAAGAACATACCATACTCATGGCTGGGAAGAACCAACATTGTTAAAATGTCTGTACTTCCTAGAGCAATCTACCAATTCAACACCATCTCTATTAAAATACCAACATCCTATCTTCAAGACTTGGATAAAATGATTTTGTGATTTGTATGGAACCAGGAAAAAACCCGTATACCTAAGGCAGTTCTTAGTAATAAAAACAAAGACAAGGGTATCACCATACCAGATTTTAGGCTGTACTACAAGACCTTAGTGGTCAAGACAGCATGGTACTGGCACAAAAATAGAGACATAGGCATTTGGAAATGAATAGAAAACCAGAAAATGAAACCAAGAACTTACAACCACCTAATCTTCGATAAACCAAAGAAGAACGTTCAGTGGGGGAAAGACTCCCTATTCAATAAATGGTGCTGGGAGAATTGGATATCCACATGTAAAAGACTAAAATTGGACCCGCACCTTTCTCCACTCACAAAAATTGATTCAAGATAGATAAAGGACTTAAATTAATGGCATGAAACAATAAAAATCCTCAAAGGAAAAACACTGGAAGTTATTGGCCTGGAAAAGACTTTATGGAGAAGACTGTCATGGCAATAGTAACAACTGCAATAATAAACAAATGGGATTTAATTAAACTCAAAAGCTTCTGCACAGCCATGGAGACAACAACCAAAGCAAACAGACAACCTACTCAATGAGAAAGAATATTTGCATATTTTGCAGCAGACAAAAGCTTAATAACTAGGATCTATACAGAACTTAAATTAATTCACAAGAAAAAAACCAACAATCCCATACATCAATGGGGAAGAGAGATGAACAGAATCTTCTCTAAAAAAGACAGATGAATGGCTAGCAAACATAAGAGAAAATGCTCATCATCCCCAATTATTAGAGAAATGCAAATTAAAACCACCCTGAGATATCATCTAACCACAGAGAAAATGGCCTATATCACAAAATCTCAAAACTTTGCAGATGCTGGCGCAGATGTGGAGAGAAAGGAACACTTTTACATTAGTGGGACTGCAAACTAATACAACCTTTTTGGAAGAAAGTATGGAGAAACCTCAAATAACTTACCCTAGACCTCCCATTTGATCCTGCAATCCCATTACTGGGCATCTATCCAGAAGGAAAAAAAAAAAAACTTTTATTATAAAGATACTTGTATTAGGCTATTTATTGCAGCTCAATTTACAATTGCTAAAATGTGGAAACAGCCTAAATGCCCTTCAACCCAGGAATGGATTGGCACGCTGTGGTATATGTATACCATTGAATACTATTCAGCCATTCAGAAAAATGGAGATTTTGCAGCATTTGTACTAACCTGGGTGGAAGTGGAACACATTATTCTTAGTGAAGCATCACAGGAATGAAGAAGTATGAGTCCTGTGTATTCAACTTTGATATGAGCACATTTAATGATAATTAATGACATGGTGAGGCATGGGGGAAGGGGAGAGCAGACAGAGAAGGAGAGAGGGGTGGGAGAAAGAAAAAGAAAATAAAATAGTGACCAATTGTCACATAAATTGGATTTAATTTTGACCAAAGTACATTACTTAAACATTAATTTTTAATTCAACTTGTTCAGGACATTGCATCCTCATTTATAAGTGAAATATGTTTGTAATTTCACCTTTATAATAATATATTTTTTCCAATTTTAATCAGGCATATCCAGATGAAGTAGAATGATTTTGAAATATTTCTTCTTTTTCTATTGTCTACATGATTTGGCATGATCTGTTTTTTGAAATTATCTTTTATTTTTATTTA
>CAUYON010177203.1:0-14462 GCA_963573935.1 Arctocebus calabarensis | reverse complement strand
GTATACCATGGAATATTATGCAGCCTTAAAGAAAGAGGGTGACTTTTCCTCTTTCATTTTTACATGGATGGAGCTGGAACATGTTCTCCTTAGCAAAGTATCTCTAGAATGGAAGAAAAAGTATCCAATGTATACACCCCTCATATGAGACAAATTCTTTATCGTTCAAGTGAAGGCTACAACCCATTTATTGCACAGGAAGAAGGGGAAAGGGGAGAGGGAGGGAAGGGGAGGGAGAGGGTGAGGGGAGATAGGACAAAGGGTGAGATCACATGTGTGGTACATATTCGAAGGGTCACGAGAAAACTTCTAAACAAGGATCAAAAATGTTTTCATATAGTAAACGAGAAAATATCAAAAAAAAAAAAGAATTAAATAAAGGTATGATGTGATACAGTACAAGACACTCAAGATAGTTACAATAGTACTACTCACACAAAAACTTAAAAAAATCAAGAGACGCTGAATGACTTTCTCACATAAAATTCATTAATGTCCAAATGGATGATTAAAACTCAACTGTGGCTGGATTCTCTGAACTGTCAAATGATAATAATCTAGCTAAAAGAGGTAACCAAAAAACCCTCTGGTTCTTCTGGCTAATTCATGGAGCTCTTTGCTCAATATTCAACTGCCAGGAAAATTTTAATCCAAACTATACATAAACTAGCTTGATAGTAACTATTCAAGTTAAAGGGTATGACTTTCAAAGAACAAAAAATAAAAATTGAGAAATTACTGTGCTTTTCAAACCAAGTAAAACTGGGTGGTATAAGAACATACCATTGTCAGGGTTCTCCAGACCAGTGAAAAATGATGCCAGATACTCCCTACTCCTCACCCCTACTTGGCATAGAGGAGCTTGGACTGGACACACAACCCAGCCTCCTCCTGCCCAGTTCCACTTCACGTTACTGTCTTTGAACTTGGGGGTAAGACAGAGGAGAAAACTGCCAGCCACTGGGAGGCATGTGGAAGTCCCAGGTTGACCAGAATGAAACCTTTTTCCCAGAAAGAAATAAAAACATTTGAGAATCATAACTGTGTTATTCCCAACATATCTTTAAACATTTATTTTGACCCAAACAAAAATGTGTAGGCCCTAAAGTTTCCCTATATTATTGTAAGGAAAGGGGGCCTTGTATGATCTATAATAATGCTAAGACTTTGGGTGGGAGAAGGTGAATGTCAAATTCTACAATGCTCCCCTATTTCACACATAAAAAATATGCAATTTATTCCTATATTTTTTAGCAGGTCACCATTAAGCAATATATAACTGCTTACAACTATTAATAGCAAAAAGATTAGTGACTTTAATGTGAACATCTTTAACTAAAAAGCAATTTGGATGATTTTGCTATTAGAATCAAGGACAATTATATACAACCAGGTGTGCTGCAGACTATTTTTTCCTTTTAATATTTAAATATGTACCAAGGGACTTTAATAATGACACATTTTAATGAGGCAAGAAGTTCTAAAATAAGAAAGTGATTTTCACTTATAATAATAGTATGGTGTGTTGAATCTACACCCAAGAAGATTAATTGCAAACTCTACTTCTATGGAAATCTTATACTGTTCATTGCAATAACAACTGCTTTTCATAAAAACGCCACCTCAGGCATTAAATGAGTTAATTTTCAAATGAATTCCTTCACTTACCTACTTAGAGTCAACCCAATAAACATAATCTGGGTTGCCAATAAGTATACTTTAGAGAAGTCAAACTTGCATGCATAAATATAAGAGCATGCAGTATAGTTTTAATCTGTTCAGTCACCGTTTCATATCATTTAAAACCTTCACTATTGATTTTCACATTCCCTTTTAATTTATCTTTCTTTATCTCAAATACATGTACTGGCCCCAAATCACACTCATGTCTTTACAATCAATGAGTCAAATGACTTAAAAGTGAACAACAAAAAGGAGGAAAAGGTGTACTAACTCTACAGAGAAATTATGTCTCACTGAAATTTTGAATATTCTACTTTCAATTATTGGGGCAATTCTTTGCAAATAGTAGGTACTCAATGTAGATTTGCTGAATAAACACAACATTTTTTAAACAAAGCTGTACAAACATTTCAGGAAAAATTATTTCACCAGGTGGCAAATGGGATTACATTATTCAGAGACTATAAAAGTCTAGTTTCCACAGTGCAGAGCCAAGGCCCGTCCAGCTCCAAAGCCCATGCTCTGCATGGCTGTTCTGCCTTGAGGAGACATTCCTAGTGAATCTAAAAATGTAAAGTGCAAAATGTTCATCTTCTGTTGATCCCCCTATATTCTGTTGTAACATTGCGTCCTGTGGTATGATATGTTATAATAGATCAAACTGAGAGTCAATTAAGCTGAGGTAGGTCGTAAGATGGCTGTATCTTTGAATAAGTCAGTCTATCTGAGCCAGTTTTGTTGTTGTTTTTGTTCTTAATTTGCCATCTGTAAAATGGGATGATTAAACAATTCAGTCTTTAAATTCTGTAAACTGATGAGGCAAATAGGTCAATGATACAATTTTTTTAAAGGTAGTTTATACCAGAGCAAGCAAGTTCCTGAAACTATTTCCATAACATGTTCAGACAGTGAGTCATGCTTTCTACCAGATAGTTGAATCACCACACTTAGTCAATTATTACTAAGTTTCTCCCAGCATGCTAAATAATTTCTATCTCTAGCTCTCATCAGCTAGAAAAACTATTAGGCTTTTAAACAAATAGGCTTTAAAAGGTTGCACGATAGATGGACTTGTTAATATCTTGGTACATATAAAATCAAACCTTTTCATGAGGATAAAAGGAAAAATAGGAAAGGGATGGTGCAAATAAACTGTTACTGGATATAAACACAGATGCAATTCCATTAAATTAGCACCCTTCCAGGAATATGTTTGTAACAAGCATTGCTTAATTTTGTTGCCACTGTTAAAATCTAAAAATTTAGCAAAATCTTATTTCCAACACTGGTGCCAAAAAATAATCAAGTGCAGATTTCATCTCTCTGAGAGTGACTAATCCAAATATGTAAAGATTTCGAACATAGTAAGAAAAAGAAAAATGATAAGTGTGGTATTTTCCTGCATAGTCTTCCAAAAAGGACTTTTTGAAAACCTTATCTTTCTAAAATCAGTTCTTATCACCTCTGTTTATTTGCTTCAAGTTGTGTTAACTAACAGAAGACGTAATTTTCAAGGAATACAGCCTCCCAATTCAGAGACTTGTTTAGCAGCATGCTCACCTAACAGAGAGAAATATCTGATTGTTTATGTCACTGTTTATATTTTCTCTGGTGCCAACTGAACACATGATGATAGTTAATATAGGAAAAGACACAGCCTTGACTGGTGCTGTCTTGACAAATAGAAGTTAACAGGGGAACTGAGGCCCTACAACTTAAGTCAAATTAAAACTATTATCACTGGGGTGGCGTCTGTGGCTCAAAGGAGTAGGGCGCCAGCCCCAGATGCTGGAGATGACAGGTTCAAACCCAGCCCTGGCCAAAAACTGCAAAATAAACAAACAAACACACAAAAAACCTATCAACACTATCAGACACCAAACACAACGTCTCTGGGATAGATGGCAAAACACTAGGTTCCCAATTCAGCCGGTTATTTGATTTTTAAATTTGCAGCATTTAATAGGAAGCATTACACTGTAACCACATTCACTTATTTTTTTAAACAAATATTAACTGAACATGTTCCATGTGTAATACATGTGCTAATACGTTTATTTTCTTAGAAACTCTTTTTTAGAAATGGGCAAATGCATGTTTTCGGAAACAATGTATTTAAAGTATCTGGGAAAAGTTGCATGAATGTCTAATCATGAGTCTCCATGTAAAAAGAAAGAGTCCAGTCCCAAATAGCTAAAAGATTAGTTATGAAATCCTTAAATAAATATTTATTTTAGTCACAGTATTTCACAATATGTGTCTGCATTTTGTTCATGGTTTTACATCTCTTCTTTTTAAATTTAACTCCAATGAGCTTTTAGTAAAGCTAAAGATTTGTTGCTCTCAACATAGCTGATGACTGCCTGCCTTCTTTCAATTATAACACATATATGAGGCCACCTCTTATGGTAACCAGCATTACGCATTACCAATTTTGTTTTCATTTCCAATTTAAAGCCAGGCATTGTGCAAACACTGCTATTTGGACAAAGATAACAATGCATCTTAAAGACTGCTCTGTTGGTTAGTAGGCAATGAACCATTCCCAGTCATTTTAACTATTTATTGTTACAACTTTGTGATTTAGTTTTGAAAGTCCATACAGCCATATTGCTGCTTTTATGTTTTTTCCTGAATTTTTTGACTTAATCTTTCATTTTTTTTTCTTTCTAACTCCACTTCTTTCATTTGTTCCCTTAGAAATCCATCATATGCAATGAGGATTCATCTCTTTTATCACATGTATCTTTTGATAGGCTCTAGATATAGATATTTCCACATCCCCCACATTCCATTGTCTATTTCAATCCTGTGTTGCTCACCAGGAAACAAAGCTAATCAGAAACACAGGAACGGTTAATGTGCAAGCATTGATGATTTCCAATCATCAAATTGAAGAATGTCTCCTATTTAAACTGCAGGAATTTTGAATTCTTCACATATTTAATATCTATGTTTTGCTGGCCTTAAAGCATGTAGTATTATCAAGTGGACGATCAGCTACCAATGTGGCATGGTCTGGAGGAGTAAGTGCTTGCTGTTCCTTCCTAGACAGTATGACTCTAGTGACACTGAAATTACCTACAGCTGAATAACCTTGATACTTAAATTATGAGGTACGTGTAAAGCACTGTTGCTGAAATTCCTAACTTAAGAATGCCTCTGTTAAAAGGCAGAAGGCTACAATAAAATACAATTACCTTATCCAAGAGCACAAGAATCAATATGGTAGAACATTTAAGTGAACATACTATGAAAACAGTAGGGTAGGGTAACAAGTTAAATCAAAATGATCAATAAAACCCATGGCCATAAATAAAGATACTTTTTTTAAGTTCTGTCACTGTGAGCAGCTCAATACAAGCATCAACATTACTTTTAATTCTCACTTATTCTCATATGTACTCTTATAGTGTATAATATATTCTTCCCTATAAAAAATCAGAATTCCATGGAGGATAAATGATTCCATGTCTGGTTTAGAATATTCTAGTGATGCTAGTAAGTAAGGAAGAGTCATAGCTATAACAGAAATGCTTCTTCTGCAAAGCAATGGGCATTTATACATCAAAATATATTCTGGGACCAGATGAATCTGCAAAAAGACATTATAACATGGCAAGGTTCAGACAAGAAATGTTGATATAAATTGTGCAGATATATGGTAATAGGAAAAAAGACAAATGAGTAAACTAGTGTGAATTTAATTGTTTATTTTAGTAAACAGAGAAAGGCCATATGTGTATACACTTGTTTGATATATTTATGTTTCTCCCACTAATTATATGTTTCTAAAATATAGACTTGTACTTGTTTCTCTCAGCATAAGCAAGAAATAAAAAGTAAGCATGAATAAATCAGATAGTCATGGAAAGGGTAGGAATTTACCAAGAACAGAACACACATATACATGTGCAACATATTGGTCACATACATATATAAGAGACAGGTGAGGGTCAAAAGGGTCATTGAACCCAATCAAGTGACAATGTAGAATTTGAACTGTGTTCCAAGGTGATTAGAAAAATAAATGTACTACCCTATTAGCAAGGACTAAGTCAACTGACTCAGTCCTAATATCCAGAATCTCAATTTTGCTTTTTTTTTTGTTCTGTTCTTTAAATTATATTTTTTTATTTTATTGCAAATGTAAAGATCATAATTGTACATATTTATGGGATACAAAGTGACATCATGATAGGTGAGGGTTGTCTGGCAAGTATTCAGGTATGTAATGTGATATAGAGTATTAACAATGATTGAATTATCTCTGGACAGCCCTCATATATATAATGCAAAAGAATTAAGTCAAGCAAATTAACATACCCATCACCTCAAATACTTCTTTTTGTGCACAGAACACTTGAAATTTTTGTTTTAGTAATTTATTAAGTATATAATATACTATAACTAACTATAGTCACCATGCTATGCAATACATCTCAAAAAAAATTATTCCTCCTGTCTAACAAAATCTTTGTACCCTTTGGTCAACATTCTCCCCTGCCCCCTCCATGCTTTGTTTTAGATTCCACATATGTGTAAGAGCATGCAGCATTTGCCTTTCTGTGTCTGGCTTTTTTTAACTTAGCATAGTGCCCTCCAGGTTCCTCCAAGAACCTTTGTTTTTTTAAGGCAGAATAATACTTCATTGCATACACATTCAACAACACAATTTTGAATCACCTCAAGAGAAGCAAGGCACCAAGAACCTTGTAGCTAATAAACCATGTCCCTAAGCCTGAGTAATTAGAGAAGGTATCCTTTATCACTAAAACCTTACAAAGCTATCAAAATCACTGTGCCTATGATACCTGAAAGACGTCCATATAGAAAACTTATGAAGAAGTGATGAAATCCACAGTTTCAGTGTAGATACAACAACCGGCCAAGTAACAACTGTGTTTGTGTCATCTCTTCCTTCTGTTTAAGGCATATTAGTCAGTCATCACGATGTCCTATTTATAGCTTAGTTTTTCTAATGAAATACAAAATATGTAATTCATTTTAAAAAACTAAAACTGGCTCGAAAAGTTTTATTACATTTTTTGAATAATACATTGAGCATTAAAGAAAGAACAAATGATTTTTGACGTGCCTCTTCATGTACAAAAGTCTCAGACATAAAAATGAAAACGTGTTGTCAGGAAGCAGAGTGTGCACATTAGCAACTATTGTCACATTAGCAAGAGATCATTTCCTTGATAACAAGAGAATGCAATTCATATTCTCACAAATGCCATTCTCAGAAAGGTTTTAATGAAAAACAAGAGGTATGAGACAGAAGTGTTATCCAAATAGGGCAGGTCTGAAAACAAAAATGACACAGCAGTATAAATACTGTCTTCTGTCCTTGTTTGGATATGTCCGCGATGTCTGTGATTTTTCACCTACCATTTAACAATTCTGCAATGTCAGATGCCTCTTCACTTCTCTCACTCACAAGGGTCAGATCTGCATCATGGCCTATCGATTCTACCAACCTCTCCCGGCTCACTCTCCATTGCCCTCACAATCACTTACCCTAAGAAATCTTAATGTCTAATCCTTAATGTCTTGGCATCTGCTTTTCATAGAATCTGGACTAACACAGAGACCTGGATTCTGATATTCAGTTAAAGCAAAACGTATAACATTCTAAAGCTCTTAGTGGGTTTAAGAGTCAGTTCTCTTCTAAAAGAGGACTTTCATTCATAGGTAGGAGCAAAACCAACAGATATAAGGACTTTAAAGTACTAACATTAAAATGTAGAGTATCAATGTCTTTATATAGTGATCAAGAAAATGCCATGAAGGCTATCTGTAACAGTACGATCAAAACATTTCTGAATGTATACGAATCGTGCCCTATGATTGAACCAATGTACAGAATTATGATTCAATAAAATTATAAAAAAAAAATGGCCGAGTGTTGTAGCGGGCACCTGTAGTCCCAGCTTCTTGGGAGGTGGGGGCAGGAGACTCGCTTGAGCCCAGGAATTGGAGGTTGTTGTGAGCTGTGATGCCACAGCACTCTATCCAGGGTGACAGCTTGAGGCTCTGTCTCAAAAAAAAAAAAAAAAAATGGGTTTAGCGGGGAAAAAAAAGTATGTTGATCTGGTTCAAGGAATTAAACTGATCCTAAGAATCAAGATTAGATATAACTAAAATTCTGAACAGATATGACAGGAAGGAAAACCACTGTTAAAAAAGTATAGGAGAAAAAAGAACTAGTTCGATGAGAATATTATATCCTCAGACCTCTACCTATGAGTGAATGAGTGTATATTTCACACAAATGGGTTGGGGGGGGGGTCTCAGTGTGTGACACAACTTCTAGGGGCAAGACAAAATTACAAGAGAGACTTTACCTAACAAATGCAATCAGTGTAACCTGGTTTCTTGTACCCTCAATGAACCCCCAACAATAAAAAAAAAAATTTAAAAAAAAGTAGACTTAATATTTCAATTTAAATAGTTTATGGAATCTTACAAGCATTTTTGGAATCTGAAGTTTGGAAGTAATGACATATGTTATTGGAAAGATTTACTTTCTCTAAAAAGAAACTGATCTAAGGAAATGAAGGGGAATAGCTACATCAGTGGTTCTCAACCTAATGCGGCAATGTATTTTCATTGTTAAAAAGGGGTCGCGACGCACAGGTTGAGAACGGCTGAGCTAAATGATAATGAAGCCGTGATGAACATCCACAGCCCCATGCTAGGAGTTTCACAGCGTCTCTTTCAGAGAATATAATACAAAGAAGCAAGAAGGAGTTCAGAAGTGGGTGTATCCATAGACCAATAGCTTCCAGACTTTTCTAGACTTAGGGGAATTTTATAAACTAATTTCAGGGCCTCATCCAAGACCTGCCAGACCACACCTGGTACCCAGGACTCAGAGTTTTTCTATTTATAATCCAAAAACCACCCTCCTGTTATTCAACATGGCACTGGCATCTGGGAATCACTGCTCCAGACATTTAATGAGGGGAGCCGGAAGAATGCCGCTCTCCTAAAGCAGATCCCAGGACTGCCCGGAGATAAAGGCTGGCAGTGCTGGGAGCAGCTGCCGCACCTGCCCCATCAGCTCGGCTTCCCTTCTGACCCGGCACCTGACACGTTCAGTTCCTTGATGGGAAGCTCCCTCCTCGGATGCTGAGGAAGGAATGAGGGAAACACAGCCCTGGGCGCCCTGCTTCCTCCAGTCTCCCGTCCGGGCCATCACTGACTGCATCCAAAGGAGCCAAAAGGCGCAGGGGCCCGTGATGGAGCAGCCCGGCCTCTGGACAAGAGGACGGATGAGGGAGGAGGGACCCGGAGGGCGCGGGATGCTTCAGGGGCTCGGAAGGAACCGGGACTAGCCAGCCGGGCGCCACGCCATGAACTCGCCTGGCTGCGCTCTCCGCTGCAATCAAACCTCCCTCCCACGCCCCCCAAAACTTCTTACAGAGCCCCATTGTCACTTGTAAAGATGCAACTTATCAGGCTAAAGAAAAGAAGAGCAAGCTAGAGAAAGGAAGTGGAAAGGCCAAGGCAGAAACCGGCGTCCCTGCCGCACAGACGCTTGCCCCAAACACGTCCCCGCCGGCTCTGTCTCGGTGTCTCTCTGGCCTGGTCCTGAACACGGAGATCACAGCGGAAGTTTTGGAACAGACTGTTCTGGTTCGTTACTTCACTCCCAAGAAACGCAATCGACAGCCCCGTCCTTCTGACGTACCGTGCAGGTTTCAGCTTGCGTGGCTGATCCGTGTCCCTGGGAGCGTCACTTGTTTCCACCCTGGCGGCCTCAGTCGGCTCGGCTGTGGAGCTGGGAAGAGCGGCACTTTGTCCAGATGATTGTCTATGATTTAAAAATGGGTCAAAGCAGTCTCAAAGCCTTGAGCATTGCAACAGGCTTTTGCGGACCTTACTCCTTCCTGCACAACCATTCTTTGGTGATTTCAAGAGTTCAGAAGAGGCCAAGGTTCACTGCAAGAAGACAGGAGTAGGTGTCGGGGGACCACAGTGACTCAGGAAAATGTTGTGGGCAAAATGGCTCGCAAAAACAAGTGCCATTTAAGGACGATGAAGTGGCACTACAGGTTGGATCGCCTGCAGTGTCCAAAATTCAGCACAATTACCTTCAAGTCAGGAAGGTTCGTTCCCTGGGTGCCTCCCACTTGGACAGATGAGCAAAAGCACCCGGGTGTCGACTGCAGTGAGGAAATGCTGGTGGGACTGGGGGGACGTGAGTCTAGACAGGTTCCTAACATGGTTACTGGGGATCACACTTGGACTCGCTAGTCTGTCAACAGTGTGGATCCTCCCCCCCATGAAAATCCACCAATAAAAGTGAAGGGGCCCTGACATGTTGGAAAGAAATTGGTGGCAATTTTCTTCTCCAAAAGCAGTTATGTTACAACTATTCCTCTGAAGGAACAAAGGATTGTCACTGCTCAGTGGTACACAACAGTATGCCTGTGAAAAGTTTTGGGGAAGCTTCCAGAATGGTGGCCCAGGACAGAGCCACAGAGGACTCTCTTATACTGTGACAAAGCATCCCGCAACATGGAGGATGCCACCACCCAGCCATGACAAAGCGTCCCCCAACATGGCCAAGCCACCATCCAGCTCCTGGAGTCCACAGAGGAAAGTTTATGACTCAATCCACAGTCCTGATCTGGCCCCGTGAGATTATTTCCTGTTCCCTACATTAAAAAATAGTCTGCACAGAAAAGGGTTCTTGAGGCCTGAAGAAACTGTTCACACCTATAAAAGTGAGCTAACAGCATTTGAAGAAAATGAGCAGAAAGAGTATTATCCAAAATGGTTTACAAGAATGCAAAAGTGATGATTTTGAGAAAATATACTAATCAAAAGGATTTAACATTTCTTAATCTTTGTGCATCTTAAAACTTTTGTAGTGTTCCTTGTATTTTGTAGCAGATCCCACGTGGTGTTCTCTGGGAAAGATAAGGTGAGTCTTTATCTCAAGGAATAACCAGTGGTTGGAATGGATGAAGGGTGCAGAAGTCTAGATTAGGCTTATTTATTAATATGAGCCTAAATTTTTGTTTTTGACATACAAGCATTAATTTCAGAAAGGAAAAGAGGTTATTTCAGTTTTATGTGCCCTGTTTCCTTAAAGCTGTGTCTACACCTGTCTTGTCAGGGGATCAGTTCTGGATCTGGAAAGAAAAGAAGAGTGGGCAGTGTGAAAATTTATAAGATCTGAAAGCTGGATGTAAGGGGTTTTGAGGAAATTACCCAAATGCTGGGGCTATAAGAGCTTTAGAGTAGTTCTGTAATCTGCCCCCCCTGGCTTTCGACAGAAGTGGTCCCTACAACTGTATTGGTATTGAATGAAATATCCTTCATGCTCCAGATGGCCTGGCCAGCAGAATTAGGCAGTTACATTGGATGAGTATCAGAGAATTTCAAAAGGCATTTCATTGAGATTTTCCCTTTCAAAGGGTTAGCAAATCCTGTCTTTGCAAATCTACCAGTACTATTTTTATTTGTACTTATCACAGTACTGGATACAGAGTAAGATGTCAGGAAGTTCTTTTTCATTTTTGTTTGCTAAGTATGTAAGTATAATTCTGTGTCAATATTTACTATATTCAACAAATGCATATTAATTCCTACTATGAGAGTAGCACTGTGTCAGGCCAGGTAGGCATTAGAGATACATAATTTGGTATCTCCTCTCAAAGTGCTTACATTCTACTGGGGGAAACTGGTGTTAATAACATCGACATGCAAAGAAATGTATAATTATAAGTAATGGGGGATAGAATTTGGTCTATAGATCAGGAATATCTTCACCAAGAAGGTAACATTTGGGCTGAGATATGGAAGATAGTAGGAATCAATTCCTTGAAAAAAGAGAGTGTTTCAGATCTGAACAGAATCAGAAAGGATGAAAGTTCCTGGGATGTGAAGAAGCTCAGTGTGTTCACGGAGGGCCAGTATGGTAGGGGCTCAGGGAGCAAGAAGAAACCAGTGGGAGATGAGGACAGACAGACAGACAGCACCCAGATCATGCAGGACCTTTTTTGTTTTCACACAGAATCATTTATTCTGAATCATTGAGAATCATGACCAGGGGAGCATCATAATCTAAACTGGTCCTAAAAACATTTTCAGGATGGATAGAGGGGCTGAGGTCGAGGAACAGGATGATGTTAGTTTGCACTAGAGCAGTAGTGGCCAAAATAAGGACGAGTACAGGGATTTGAGAAATATTTAGAAGTCTAAATTGATAGGACTCAGCAAATGTGTGTTTGATCATGTGTGGGACAGAAAAGAGGAAACTGTCCAGGACAACAGCCCAGCTTCCCTGCCTTTGTGGCTGGGCAAACATCAGGCCATGTTTTTGAGGAAGACTAGTAGAGAAAACATCGTGAGTCACATGTTTGGTGAGTTGCGGTGCCCTGAAGCATCCCAATGGAGATGTGGAAAGGCAGCTGGGAGCTCTGAGGAAAGGCCTGGCATGGCGTGGAGAAACCGTAAACTGGCTTACCCAGCACCTGTTCTTAACTATTTTTACTTTTGCTGGCCTCTATTACACGGGCTGAGTAAGCTGCATTGTCAGTTTCTTTACCTCTTTTGCACATAGACAAAGGTTGTGAGACAAAGATCTGGCCAACATGACAAATTGCTTGAATTCATGAAGGCATAGTTAGGACAGCTGTTTCTTCTGATCCAGACACTGTCTCTCCTCTGCCTTATCCTGTCTCTCTAAAGGACAGGACAGCTGGAGCTTCTCTAGAAGCTTCCATAAGAGAAAAGGCAAGAGAATCAGCCCTTGAACAGCTAAAACTTACCAGCAATAGCTTCTTCCTGTCTTTATAGGGTGAGAAAACACAATTATATTATTTTTAGCTACTCTGTTTTCATGAATTGCAGAAATAAAAATCATTTCTAACTGACAGGGGTGGAGTTATAAGTTCTAAAATCATCAGCATATGGATTACAAAGGGAGCCAGGGCCAGAACGAGGCCCAGCACAGATCCTGGGAAACTCCAACAATTAAAGTCTGGGCAAAGAAAAATAAGCCAGGACAAGAGATTGAGAAGGTGTACCCAAAAAAGTGAGCAGGAAACCAGGAGCGTGTGTAAAACAAGGACACTGGTGGAAGAGGGTGTCATGAAAAGGAATGAATGGTCGGTGATGGCAGGTGCTGCTGTTAGCTGAATATTGGAGGATCTACTGCATTTAGTGACATGAAGGTCACTGGTGACCTCAGCAGAGCCATTGGAAGTACATAGGAAGGATGGGCAAAAAAATGGTAACAATACCTATAACCAACTCTTTTGAGCGGTTGGGCTGCAAGAAAAGGAAGAGCAGTAGGAGAGTGGAGAGGTTTGGTTTTGTTTTTCTAATGAAAAACTTGAGGCTAGGCCAGGTGGCTCACACCTGTAATCCTAGCACTTCAGAAGGCCAAGGTGATAGGATCACTTGAGGCTAGGAGTTCAAGACCAATCTCAACAAGAGCAAGACCCTGTCTCTATAAAAAATGGAAAAATTAGCTAGGCATGGTTGTGCACTCCTGTAGCTACTTGGGACACTGAAGCAGGAGGATCATTTGAGCCCAGGAGATTGAGGTCACAGTGAGCTCAGGTGCCAGACTGACACTGTGTTGCAAAATGCACCTTTTGGGGGGGGGGGGCGACACAAGTATAAGAGAGGGTCCTTATCTAACAAAAGCAATCAATGTAACCTGATTCTGTGTACCCTCAATGAATCCCCAACAATAAAAAATAATAATAAAATAAATAAATAAACAAACAAACAAATGAGAGACTTGAGGGAGTTTCAATGTATGTGGGATGGGTCATCCAGAACAGAAAAACAGAAGAGAAAAGGTTATTGACTGATAGGATGAAATTTCCAAGAAGATGGGGCAATTGGGGATCACAGCACAGGTCAAGATACGGGTGTTTTTTGTTTTGTTTTGGAGACAGAGCCTCAAGCTGTTGCCCTGGGTAGAGTGTCGTGGCATCACAGCTCACAGCGACCTCCAATTCCTGGGCTCAAGTGAGTCTCCTGCCTCTGCCTCCCAAGTAGCTGGGACTACAGGCGCCCGCCACAACGCCTGGCTATTTTTATTATTTGGGTTGCAGCCATCATTGTTGGTTGGCGGGCCCAGGCTGGATTCGAACCCGCCAGCTCAGGTTTACATGGCTGGCGCCTTAGTCTGCTGAGCCACAGGCACCGAGCCTGGAATTAAACTTTTTAATACCATGAGTTCCATGAGTGCTCCAAAGCCCATTCTGGGCTGCCAAGACAGACTCCCAAATCAGATGACTAAGTGATTAGAATCAGGTTGTCTGAAAACTATTCCCATGTTGCATGAAATTTTAAATAAAATCTCAGGGGGAACATTTTCCCCATGTTGTCCTGCACTAGAGAGACTCGGGTTCTTACTATTTGGCTCTTACCAGCCAGAGGCCGAGACAGACCAGGAACACTGGGCAGGTCACTTTGTAACATCCCTGTTCTCTATGTGATGACTTTCAACAATGATCATGCAATTCTCCCCTTATCCTCAAAGGACAGGATCCAAGACCCCCTGGGGATCCTGAAACTACAGATAGTACCAAACCCTACAGCAGTGATTTTCAACCAGTGTTGAAAATAGTGTGCCTTGAAAAATTTTAAAGATCATTAATTGAATTTTTTTCAAAAGACATTCAAAGCACATTAAGTATATTCTTCTTTTTACTCTTGTTTTTTTTTAATCAACATAATTTAAGTGTGCTGCAGAAGTTTAACTATAGGTTCAAGTGTGCTGTGAGATAAAAAAGGTTGAA
>CAUYON010177196.1:0-40006 GCA_963573935.1 Arctocebus calabarensis | reverse complement strand
AATTTTGGTGAAGTATCTATTTTATTTATTTATTTATTTTATTTATTTTTTGAGACAGAACCTCAAGCTGTCACCCTGGATAGAGTGCTGTGGCATCATAGCTCACAGCAACCTCTAATTCCTGGGCTCAAGCGAGTCTCCTGCCTCCGCCTCCCAAGTAGCAGGGACTACAGGCACCCGCCACAATGCCCAGCCATTGTTTGGTTGCAGCCGTCATTGTTGTTTGGCGGGCCCAGGCTGGATTCCAACCCGCCAGCTCAGGGCCAGCTCAGGCATACGTGGCTGGCGCCTTAGCCCGTTGAGCCACAGGCACTGAGCTGAAGTATCTATTTTTTATTTTGTTGCTTGGGCTTTTGTTTTCACATTCAGAAAACGAAAAGGCCACCTATGGAATGGGAGAAAATATTTTTTGCAAATTATATTATCTGCTAAAGGATTGATATCCAGAATATATACAGAACTCCTACAAATTTGCAACAAAAAACTCAACAACCTGATTTAAAAAATGAGTAAAAAACCTGAGTAGATATTTCTCAATGGCCTATAAACACATGAAAAGATGCTCAACATCACAAATCATTAGGAAAATGCAAATTAAAACTATAATGACAGCCCTTCACACCCTTTAAGGGTGGTTATTATCAAAAACAAAGAAAATAACAAGTTGGTAAGGATGAGGAGAAATCAAAACTCTTGTGCACTATTGTTAGGAATGTACATGGCATAGCTGCTATGAAAAACAGTACTGTGGTTCCTCAAAAAATTGAAAGTACAATCAATACCAAAGGATCCAGCAATTCTGCATTTTGCATATATACCCAAAAGAATTAAAATCAGGGACTCAACCAGACATCTGTACATTCATGTTCACAGCAACCCAAGTACTTATTGATAGATAAATGAATAAACAAAAGCCAGTGTGTGTGTGTGTGTGTGTGTGTGTGTGTGTGTGTCTACAAAAGAATATTATTTACCCTCAGAAAGGAAGGACATCTGCTGCAATGAGGATGAAACTTGAGAGTATTTTGCTAAGTGATAAGTGAAATAAGCACGTTACAGGACAAAGTTTGATTCCACGTACATGGGTACCTAGAATAGTCGAACTCATACAAACAGAAAGGTGAATGGCGGCTGGCGAAGGAGGGAGAGTTAGTGCTTCACAGGTACAGAGTTCAGAAGACAGAGAAGTTCTGGAGACAGATGTGGTGGTGTTGCACACAATGCAATGTACTTAATGTCACAGAACTGGACATTTTAAAAATGGTTTAACAGGTAAACTATGTGTACTTTAAGATAATGACAACAACAAAAATCTTACCAGAATGTTAAGAATAATAACAATGTTCTGAAGCAGCAGTTCTAAGCCATGGGACTAAAATGGGTTGCCAGATATACCATGAATAATTTTAGACTAAAAACAGCTTTAAAAAACAGAATGAGTAACTTCCTGATAAATGAGAGATGTTACTACTATAAAAATATCAGTCTTGTATCTTTTCATGTATGTGTGTGTTAGGATGGACAGAAAGTAGTTTCATCTGTACTGTCTACAGAAGTCCAGGCTCACTATGAAACCTGCCACACATATGAATACCATCAGATAGGTTGCTGGGGTAGAGGAAAGGTGGAGAATTGCAGTTCTGGATCATAAAATCACAGCAGCTCAGGTGGAAGAGACACCAAGAGCCTCGATCTAGCAACCCACCAATGCCAGCACAGCCTCTACGTGGCGGTAGACTCTCTACATCTCTAGGTGGCAGGCTTCCCCTGAGGTAGCCAGAAGTGTCAGAGAGTTCTCGCGGGAGCTCAAAACCTGATTCCCTGGAGCTCTGGCAATCCCAGGTGGTCCAACAGAACAAGCTGAATGCCAGCACCTTGAACATGGTAACTTATACTGCACCGGCCACACATCCCTCCCTTAAGCTAGAAACCCCTAGCTTCATATGAGCTCCCTCTCATTTGTCCACATCCCCGAGTAAGGAGGACCATCCCAGAGACACCCTGTGTCGCCTGAATCTCATATGTGCTGCTCCGCTGAGATGCGGGCGAGGCACACAGTGCACCAGCAGACCCTCACTTGTCCACCACTGACACCACTTGGAGGGCTTTACCCTTCCAGCTCCACTTTTGATTTCCTTCCTCTTCCTCTTTTACAGAGGGCAAAACCGAACATAATCTCTTTCCACATGTACGACTGGCAGGTAGAATTTATTGGTTTGAATTTTTTTTTAACCTGAACAATAACGTGATTAAAACAAAATAAACTTCGAAGCTTACTTTTTTCCTCTCTTTGGTTGACCGGCTGTTTTCTCTAATGTTCAGGCCTAGGCTGTTATCAGGATCCAGAGAGTCTCACCCAACGTTTCTGAGACCTCAAGAGTACCATGGACAGCAGAAGGTGCCCTTCCCCTGGCTGTCTAGGCACAGTTGTACTGCACACAGCCCGGAGTCCATGCCGAGCACTGCTCCCCAGCCGCCTTCTCATGCCTTCTTTCACTCATGCCTCCTTCCCCCCTTCTGGTGCAGGCCAGCATCTGTTCCCAGAGTTCCCAGGGAGGAAACCCCACCACCCAGCTTACTTGTCACAGCCACGTGTCGGTTTGCTTTGCCTTCGTCTATCACATCCATGACCTCCTCTGGGCTCGACACGAACCGCTCGGTGCACCCCTGGAAGTGAGTCAGGTCAGGTTCACCATTAGAAGAATTAAAAAGCAACAACATTTTGAAACATTTCCCATTTCTCTTCTAGAGATGAGGATAAACAGAAAGGCTGCAATGTCAATCCAAGAATGTTTCCTCCTTACCTAGGGCTTGAATTCAACACTAAAAAGAAGTCTGAGCAAGCACCAGGAAACCCAGAAGCAAAAACAAAACAAAAAAAAGCCAAATGTTCCTAGGTTTCTGAGTACTTACTTATACTTAACAGCAACACTTGAAGGAGACAGAATATCAATGAGAGTAAGGACACAAAAAACATTACCTATAAAAAAATCCAGAGAAATTTGACTATTAAAATTAAGAACTACTGTTTGTCAACAGATGCCTAACAAAATACAATATATTAAGCTGAGTCTTGGTGGAGAAAAAAGAACATTAGTAAGGCCAAGCACAGTGGCTCACACCTGTAATCCCAGCTCTTTGGAAGACCAAGGCAGGTGATTGCCTGAGCTCAAGAGTTCAAGACCACCCTGAACAAGAGTGAGACCTTGTCTCTAAAAAAAATAACCAGGTGTTGTGGTGGGCACCTGTATTCCCAGGGACCCAGGAGGCTAAGGCAAGAGGATCTCTTGAGCCCTAGAGTCTGAGGTTGCTGTGATCTATCACACCATGGCACTCCACCTAGGGCAACAAAGTGAGACTCTGTCTCAAAAAAAAAAAAAAAAAGCCTTTAGTGTAAAAATTGGTGAACTCCGAATAAGTCCATAATCAGTTAATAGTATTGTACCACTGTTAATTTCTTACTTGTCACAAATGTATTTTACTTATGTAATATGTTAACACTGAGAAAGCTGAGGAAAGCATATGGTAACTTTGTACTGTCTTTGCAACTATTCTGTAAATCTAAACTTATTCCAAAATAAAAAGTTAATTTGGAAAAAGAAATCACTGAGAGAAGAAGAAATGAAGTTCTGCTTTGCTTTCCATCTTGATTTATTTACCACCACCATTCGACACTTTGAAGTCCCAGACATAATGCTGGAATAGGCTTCCCCTAATTACAAAGTATGAACAACTGACCTCAATACCAGAGCCTCTTTAAATGTGAATAATATGAAATAATAATACAGAAGAACCTCTGGAAGTGACCACCCACAGAACTGTAACAAAGTGGTCAACACACAGGGGTGGCCAACATAAGGAACTAGGCCTACTGGACTGATATGAACGTGTGGTGCATGTCCGGTTGAAGAAAATTAGGTCAACTTACGGACGTGGTCAATGTAGGGAGGTGGTCAACTGCAGAGGCTCTCCTGTATTTAAATAATAATTTACATAAAGAAAAGATAAAATTAAAGAAATTAAGAGTCACTTTTTCAAACCAGATAAGTATTAAAAATAAGGAGCATAATTAAATATCTATGCTGCCCTTTACGGATAATATTCTGGGCATCTTATAAAATAATTATTATGAAATGACTTAAGAAAAATCAACTGCATCACCAATCAAGGTTTCCTCATACCTTTACATATGGGACTCTGTTTTTATCTTCATGAACAGCCAGGTTGGTCTTGGATACTGTAGAGAAGATAACGACAACATGCAGAGAAGAAAAGTTAAAGACACTGTATTGGAGGAAAAATAAAAATTGTGATAGAAGATAAGCAAAGCTAATTTCTTTGCAATATGCAAGTTTCAGCCTTTGCTAAGAATGAACATCTAGCCTGAAAGCAATAGAATATCTCTATAAATGTTCATTGATTCCCTAAGCAGAGTGCTATGAATTATTTCAACCTCCCTGGACTTTTATTTATTACAGAACAAATATAGGACAAACATTCAGGTTACTTACCATCAAGTAAGTCCCTTATTTTGTCCAAGTAGATCTCAAAATAGGAAACCTAGTGAAAAACAAATTGAGTTTGGAATAGAAATGCCACAGTTTATGTCAAAAATATCACTATCAGAACTTATAAAAGCTTTTGTCACGCATGTGTAAGGAGAATAAGAAGAGGAGGCACAAAGTGAAGATTCAGAATCTTGGGGTACCCAGCTCTAGCTGGCTCTGTGTTCTCTTGCTTCTCTCCATCCCCACATCCACTATCCTCTCAATTCAGGGGTAATTTACATCACATGCCAGACAGCCACTTACAAGAGGACCCTAGGTTTACCTTAGATAAACACTAAGCAAATTGTACATGTGACAACAGCCAGAGTAGAAAATAGCCTCTACACGTAATTTTCAACACACCGTAGGCATCACGTGATTACATGATGCTACAGCCTCCAGGAAAGGGTTAGCCCAAGCTTTCACAAGGTGGAAGCAGGGAGAGGGCAAAGGCAAGGGCTTGGAACCAAGGGGGCTCAGAAAGGTGTCTGGGTGAGATGGTGACGGTAGTCAGCTCTGGGGATACCAGAGAGTATTCAAACAAAATGCAACTTCCTAAAAGATGAATAGACTATGAAAGGGAAAGGGGGCTTTCCAGTTAATTACTCTCTGCCTCGGTTCCAACACCACCCTCAGGACTTGTTTGAACTACAGAGCCCTGAACTCTATTTCAGCCCTGCTGCATCAGAATCTCAGAGAACAAGGCACAGAAATCCGCTCCTAAGCTCCACAAGCGATTCTTATGCCGGGGGCATGTCAGACCTCTTTTAACTAAACACTTGGTTTTAGGGATTCAATCCATACAAAACTAAGACCTCAGGCCTCAATTTTCCCAACTGTAACGTGAAGCCTTTAGGTTCCATGATGTCAAAATTTCCCTCTAGGATTCTGCACTTTGCTTACATCTGCCTTCTGTCTCCCAAACAAACATTTTTCTTCCCTATGTTCACATGTGGTTTTGAAATCTAAACAAGAGACTTGACAATGAGGAAAAGAGTAAAATTGTAAAGCTGGGGTGTGACTACACAAGTGAACTCTCACCCATACATCCCAGCTGTCGGCCAGGGAAGGGAGGTCTTCCCAACCCAGCACTGCTCTACCCTGGCTCACGGTCTTGTTTGTGTCTCCGTCTGGAACCACTTGGCATCCCAGTTCCTCTGAGATTTGGGGTTCTAGCTTTGAACATTGTAATCTACCGCTGGGTAGCCTCTCTTGGTTACCAGTATGCTTCATAACATCTGCCTACTTGAATAGCTGTCCAATCCCTGTCACTAAGCCCAATCTCCCATGGACACATCTGTGTGACATTTGTTCGAGAAACTCGCAACTCTCTCTCACGCTGCACACTCCTTCCTGCCTGAATCTTTATGGGTCTTTTTGGCCTCCAATCCTACACACCTCTAACCCAAACCTTCCTGAAGCCAACTCAACCCTGGTTCAGTCCATTCTATTAAGAGCAGAATTGTCTGATTTTCATCAAGACTTTTCTGTTATCTTTGTAATTTTAAACATATGGCCTTCTTGTCATAGATGACAGAAAATTAATTACATCTAAGAAGCAGTCACAAGCTAGAGGTTAGCAAATCTAGTAATCAGAATCCTATTCACATTTAATATAAGTAGAAACAGGATTCTGATTTATTAATTTCTGCTCTTGGTATGTTTATTGGAGGTAGGGGGTGATTTTGTTAAGCTGTCTTTTTAAACACTTTGTAGATCAGGCAAACAAAAAGTAAATAGGCATGCTTGGTGTTAAGAAATAAAATGAAATGTGTCTTTTTTTTTTTTTGAGACAGAGTCTCACTATGTCACCCTCAGTAGAGTGTCATGGCGTCACAGCTCACAGCAACCGCAAACTCTTGGGCTTAAGTGATTCTCTTGCCTCCGCCTCCCAGGTAGCTGGGACTACAGGCACCCGCCACAATGCCTGGCTATTTTGTTGTTGTTGTAGTTGTCATTGTTTGGCAGGCCAGGGCCGGGTTTGAACCCGCCAGCTCTAGTGTATGTGGCTGACGCCCTAGCCGATGAGCAACAGCCACCCTGAGAAATGTTTAAATTGAGTCTGCGGGACACATTTCAGGGAGATTTCAATACTGCCTTAATCGGCCTTCTGTTTTTCTTGATTTAGCCTGTCACAGCTCAGTTCAAAACACAAAATAATTAGCAGCTAACTTGCCCACTTACAATTATTATTTATGAAACAAGTAAGCATAACTACAAATGCAAAACAGGAACCTGGATTGTAAAATCCACCCCTAGAGACTTAGAAAGTGCTGTTCCTTTTCTTCTCCCCACTTCATGCTAGGGCTGTTTTTATCTTAATAAGATTCTAATGCAGACCTTATTTGGGCAGTAATTGGTTTAACAACTGTATTCCAGGATTATCACATAAGAACCCTGCAGTACTTTAAGCTATTTAAATGCAAACAGCCCTAAAGAAGCCCTAAGCTTCTAAATCTTGATCCCATCAAAGCAACAAGCTTCTGTGTCCTTAGATACAAAGAATGTTGACAAGAAGGAGAATGTTGCCTTCTTTTTTATGGAACATAGGAAAGGTATACGGTAGTAAGGGCAGAAGTTTAACACAATGGACAAGTGCTGCAGTCTCCTCTCAGCTTTGTTAGTAACTTGGTGCGTAAAGCTGGGCCACCTAACTCTGGGCTTTGAACTCCAGTCTCATCATCTCTGAATGACCCCCAGCCACGGAGGGAGAGACACGGACAGCATGTGCACTGACTGCACATTGGGCCGATGAGCCCCTTCCTGGGGGAACTTGGAATTGGAAATGAGGGAAGGTGAAGCAGGAGCTGCCACACTGCTGACCACCCCACTGCCGCCACCACTAAAAGGAGAGAAAGATGGTCTGGAACAAGAGGAGGAAGCAGAGAAAGGCCAGAAAAGTAGGGGCTGTCATGGGTTTAGAGTTTCTTTGGGGAGGCAATAAAATGTTCTGGAATTAGATAATGGTCATGCTTGTACAATTTGGGAAATATACTAAAATTCACCCAATTGAATACTTTTAAAGGGTGGACGTTATGGTAAGTGAATTATATCTCAATTTTTTTTAAGTTCAAAAGAAGAAAAGCAGGGCTTAGATTTCTTGCTCTTCGTACCTTCCCCTTGAAATGCCAGCTGTCGGATTCTGTATCTTATAACACATCCTCTATTTGCTTAGACTGGTGGCTTTCAGTCACTTGCAAACAAAGGAGTTCTAATGAATATACCCCTAACACCAATTTTTTTTTTATTAAATCATAGCTGTGTATATTAATGTAATCATGAGGTACAATGTGCTGGCTTCATATACAATCTGAAATATTTTCATCAAACTGGTTAACATAGCCTTCATGGCATTTTCTTAGTTATTGTGTTAGGACCTTTATATTCTGCATTTAGTAAGTTTCACCTGTACCCTTCTAAGATCCACCGTAGCCAAAATCATGTTTTGTGATTTAACGTGACACTAAGAGAAAAGAATCTTTCTTTCAATTCAAATTTAAGCCAGAACAGAGGCTCTGGTTTAAAACAAAACCAAAATACAATGAGGAAGAGGAAAAAGAAGAAGAATTCCCTTACCCAACATTTCTCAGAGCAAACTCCTCAAAACACTAGTTTGTCATGCTCCAAGAGGAAAAAAATGTGTCTACAGTCAAATAAGCTAGGAAATGCAATATGGTACACGTCCCCTTTGCAGTCACATTGCAGAATAACATATTTAAATCTGTGATAAATTTAACATTGTTCAACAAAGCATTTTTCCAGCTTATTTGGCCACAAAACTCTTTTCCCTTAGCCCACCATTAATAATATGAGGGACTGTGTTCCAGGGAAGACACTTTGGGAAATGCTATCCTGACCCCCACACAGACACACTCCAGCCATATCTACAGAAATCCACAGGGTAATGAGTAGTTGATTCTATCCTAAAGAGAGCTTTTACTTTCATTATCTTGACATTTCTGGCAAGCCATCCAGATAGCTAAATATTAGCCTAAGCCATTAAATAATAAATAGGGCTCTGTTTACCATAGGAATGTCATTTAAATTGGATAAGATCTTGTTTTACAACTACACAAAAGGGTGTCCAGTGTCTTCCCTGGAGACTCAGTCCCCGAGCACTCACCTTGATGTGAAACTCCAGGTTCTCATCCATGGAGTAGATGTGGTCAAAGATATCATGGGCAATCCTGGGAATAATCCCCATGAGTTGAGGGTCATGCAGCTTCCCCTAGTGGGTGAAAACACAAACACAGGCAGTTAAAGAGCACTGGGGAACCTGTGAGGGCAAAAAGAGATCAGGATCGCTCCTTGGTTTGATAAACAGAACTCCGTGGAGCTAGAAGCACCCACGTGTGGGCTGCTGGCTCCCCGGGAATGTACCTGACATGCCACAGACCAAAACACGGGAGAATGACTCGACATGTTGGTTTTTCATGGGGGCACTTGTTCTGACAAGTTCTGAGGCCCCACGGCAGCCCCTCCTGCTGCCACTCAAGGCAGCAAATCAGTGTGTACGTGGGGAGAGTGGGGTGGTGAGCAGGAGGAGGGAAGGGAGCGGGGGAAGAAATGGGAACCCTTGAATATTTACAAGCTGACCAGCTCCTGTAGAACCCGAGTCTGGAAACACCATCAGTATTGCTTTACTTAAACAATCAAGGAAATATATTGTCAATTTCTTTTTAAACTCTGATTCCCAGCCTGAATAGTTCCAAATCGTTTTTGGCTGTTTCTAACACTTTTATCTACTTTTAGCATATTCTGATATTCTTTTCCCCTCTTTTATCCACTCTATTCATTTTACCTAAGGAATGAGGGGAAAGATGAATTCTTCTGCTTTTTTGGACCTCTATTTAATCCATTTTTAAGGTCAGAAGCAGCCAACTCTGAAGGCTTTGCAAAAGAGACCCATGGGACGGGACCTGATGGAAGATCAATCCTAAGGAAGAGTTCCGGAGGTGTTTAAAAGCAACGCCCCAGTGCGGCCCCAGGCACACGGCCTCCAGAGGGCGCACTAAGTCCCCCCACTGTGTTAAATCCATCGAAGTACAATCACATAGTCCCCAGGTCTAGGGTGGTCACTGGCATCTGTATACCAAGAGAATTTCCCAGACCTTTAGGAAGTTGTAAAACTCTAAGAACAAATAGAACTAGAAGAAAAGCAAAACCCCAGTTTGCTCTTTCAGTCTTCCCAGGATGCCCACGAACCCTTACAATTTTGACCCATACCCTTACCCCAAATCTGCCCAATCCATGGACGATCTGCTTTGTCTTACTCCAATGAAAGCCTTTTTGTTTTCTGCAGAGCTCCATCACATACTACTTCTCTGAAGTGACTTTTAAGTCATATCTGAGTTATTAAAACAAGAGCTCACATGAACCCCAGCACTAAATATGGGCCAGACAGCACCAGCATTAATCTTCCTTTGCACATCTGATTCCTGATGTCTCATTCTAATAAAAGCAAGACAAAAGCTGAATTCACGTAAGTCTGGCCTGGAAAGTAGAGACTCCTCTGGAAATGTACTCATCTGTTAAGATCCTAAGCAAATGGATATATTGACATTTGGTTTTTTTGAGGGGGGGGTTGTTTTTTGAGACAGAGTCTCAAGCTATCACCCTGGGTAGAGTGCCATGGCATCACAGGTCACAGCAACTCCAACTCTTGGGCTTAAGCAATTCTCTTGCCTCAGCCTCCCAAATAGCTGGGGCTATAGTGCCTGTCACAACACCTGGCTATTTTTTCGTTGTAACTGTCATTGTTTTTTGGCAGGCCCAGGCTGGATTTGAACCCATCAGCTCCAGTGTATGTGGCTAGCACCCTAGCTGCTGAGCTACAAGCACCGAGCCAGACAGTTCCATTATATAATCCTTAAAAATAGGGATGACCAGTGCATGTGTATTTCCCTCCACTGTTTATGAGGCTTAGTATAGTAATTATCACCTAGAATTTAAGTTAAACAGGATATATAAAGTGCTTAGGGATATAGAAAATACTTACTAAATGTTACCTTTTTATCAATCCGTTCATAGCAGGGGCTCATGAAGAAACTGCTGGTGTTTATTTGACCTAAAGAGTTTGAATACATTTCTACCCCCAGACAATTAAGATATACCTTAGGAAAACAGCACCAAATGACAGAGACTCAAATCATGATAACAAATCACATCAGCCATCATAAACATGTAAGAAATCAATAAAGCCGTCATGCTCTGGACTGTGGAGACTGTTGACAGAATAATATCTACGTTGAAAACGCAGATCTTTGGCTCTGCACCCACAGCACAGTGGTTACAGTGTCAGCCACATACACTGAGGCTGACAGGTTCAAACCCAGCCCGAGCCAGTTAAGCAACAATGGCAACTGCAACAAAAAAAATAGTCGGGCATTGTGGTAGGCGCCTGTTGTCCAGCAACTTGGGAGGCTGAGGCAAGAGAATTGCTTAAGCCTACGAATTTGAGGTTGCTGTGAGCTCTGATGCCACAGCACTTTACAGAGGGCGACACAGTGAGACTCTGTCTCAAGGAAACAAACAAAAAATACCCTGCAGATCTCCATCTAGTCTAATGTTGTGATTCTTCTCAGCCAATCAAAAGACCTCCCTATCCAAGCCTCGAGAGCCCTTTCATAATTCACAATAATCTTTAGCTTCTTCTCATGGTCCTTAGTCAGAGACCAATGACTGATAACTCAAAAATCACTTATAAGTGACTCAATTCCAATTCCCCAGCTGCCCTCCTTTTCAATGGCTTTATCTCCCAATTGATTCCTGGCTTATCCAAGGGCTGACATCCGCTTGTCTGCCTTTGTTAGGGCAAGAACAAGGTAGAACTAGGGATGAATCTGGGATACCCCCTACTTTGTTCCTTAGCCCTCATCCCAGAATCAACAAGAGAAAAGTGAATGTTCTCATGATAATGCTTCCCATCTCCCAAACCTGTCATGAGCTTAGGGGCTATGATGCCTGATCTAGCCATACGCCCGAGAGTGGTATGGGCTATTATGTCCAGTAAACTGCGCCTCCCAAAACAATCTGTGAGGGTGTATGTGAGGATATGAGGAACACACATGTGCGTGTGGTATATGCCTGAATGTGTGATGTAGTGTAGTGTGTCTGTGTGTGGTGCGTGCCTGGGGGGGGTGTGGCACGTGTTCATGTGGAGAGAGTGTGACATATGTGGGGTATGTGTAGTATCTCTGTGTGGGGTACGTATTTGTGCTGTGTGTGGCGTGTGTCTGTAGGGGTATGTGTAGTGTGGGATATGTCTGTGATATATGTAAAGTGTGTGTACATGTGTACATTGTGGATGTGTGAGGATGTTTGTGGTGTATACAACTAGTGTACGTGTGGTATTATGTTTGATGTGTGTATTGTAAATGTGTGCCATGTCCTGTGTGTGATCTATGTGGAAGGTGTGAGTATACATGGATGTGGTTGTGTGATGTATGTGGGGCATACGTGTGCATGTGTATGTGAGGGGTGGGGGTATGCCTCTGTGGGGGAGTATACAGTGTGAGGGATGGGTCTGTGTGTGGTGTGTATGTGTCTCTGTGAGTGTGAAGTGTGTGTGTGTAAGTAGGAAGGTCTGTCTGTAGTGGGTATGATGCGTGTGGGGTGCCTCTGTGGGGGGTGTATGTGTCTCTGTGGAGGGGGTACAATCCATGTGGGGTGACTCTGTATGGGTGGGTCTGCATGTGTGTGTGTGTGAGTGTGAGTGTGAGGCGCTCCCTGAGGTCTTCCCTGCCCCACACTGACCGCCTGGAGAATGAGATACACAGCACAGACCACAGGCACGGTCACCTCAGGCAACAAAGAGTGGTCAAGAAGTTAAGAGAAGACGAAACTCCAAGAACAGAAAAGTCCCAGCTGGGGTAGTATGGGACGGCTTCCTCCAGGGACACCCAGTACTGAGGGATGCGTAAGAGGAGGGATGGGCAGAGAAGGTGAGCGAGAAACCGAGGAAGAACGGTGCCATTAGAGAGCCGCGAAATGGACTGTGGTGGAGGGTCAGGGAAGGAACCTGAGGAGGGAAGGAATGTGCTGCCTCATCCCCTTGTTTCCCCAGAAGACAAACAGGAGAAACACTTTCACACTTGCACCTGTAGGATTGTCCTCAAAAGCCTCGCCCACCGGACGCGGTCTTCTAAGAGCCCGTGTGAAGAAGAAACAAGTCCCGAGCCCCTGGCCACTGCACAAGACTCCCTTTATTCCAGGCCCAGCTGCCCCCACAACCTCCCACTCGGCGAGTTCCTGAAACACTCAAGATGGGAAAGCAGGCAGCCTTCGGCACACGAGCACCGAGCGCCGGGCATTCAGACAGGCTTGTTCAAAATCCCTTGGCAGGCATGGCTTGGTGGCTGGAAGTCTGCACCATTCAGATGGCCTCCAGGTATCCCCCTGGGCAGAAGGAAACACACAGGGTGTCCCCACCCATCTCCATCATGTGCAGAAGGAGAGGCCCTCCCTCCCTAGCATCTCCCACTGAACAAAGGGACAGTCCCCTCCTCCCCAGCTGCAGCCAGCACCTCCCCGACACCAACCCTCAGGCACAGGGCCTTGTGCGTGTCGGTGCCCACCGAGTCTACCACCAACACTGTCCAGTCACTCATATTGTTACTGAAAATCTGCCTTAAAAGCTCCATCTTGAGAAGCTAATCTTTCCAATTTTATGTAAGCTTATCTGTTTGTTCCCCTCCATAGAAGGTAATGGAATCACCATTGGATGTCAGATCAAAAATAGGTGGATTAAAATGAAAACAGCTTTAAAATTTGACCACTCTGTCCACTCAAGGAGTTCGCATACCCCTCTGGGAGCCTTATGAAGATCACAATGTGTAATGCCGGATTCATAAAACCCTCCTTCCAGAGGACGCGGGCCCTGCAGAGCTCGTCTGATTTCACTGCATTCCAGGGTCCTAATTTCTTGGTCTCCTCCATCTCTATGACTTCAAATGGGGGTTCCTTCCCTTAGCTTCCCCCTTAAAATATCCCTTACCTTTTTCTTCAATCTATAATTACCCTACAGAAAGGACTCAATTCAGCTAGGGGGTTGGAGGCACTGGGGAAATGCTCACACCCACACCACCCCCTTCCAACTATAGGCACAGGCATGTGGTCTTCGAAAGTCACAATAAGGAAAAGCAACTCATCATAATCAACCTTTTAAAACCAACAAAACTGAAGAGGCAACAGAATTCAGGCAACTGGAGGTGAGAGCTGAACAGAATCCACTTGCCTTTAGGGCCGGACAGGCATCATTTGGCCTGCAAGGCCTCTTAGGTAAGAAAATGTCTCCATATCAGCTTTAAAGGTTGACACGGCCCCTCCCCTTCACCCTGTACCTGTCTATTCGCCTCCTAAAAGAAGAGTTTACACTGAGGAGCAGACTCATGATGTCTTACAGTTTAAATCTCTGACTTTAAGCAAATACCAAAGATAAATTAATCACAGAGTTTAAATGGTCACTTTTGTAAGCATTCCTTAAGAGTCTGAGGGACTTTAAACAACGAGAGCTTTTTTTGGGGGGGGGGGGGCTGTGTATATGGTTTGGTAACTGCTCAAAAACCTCAAGACTAACCAAATTCCTCGCTGAACACCACGTTGCTGTCTCATGCACCTTATGACCTATGAAGATTTTGTCCACAGCTACTGGAGAAGACGGGCGGAAGTGGCTCCCGTGTCAGCGGAAAGGCCTGCTTGGTCAGGAGAGGTGACAAATAAACCTTGCACTTCCTTTAATCTGTGCAGTCTCTGAACCACTTTGTCTTCAGCTAAATGGGTGACAGTCAACACCAAAGAAATGAGGTCCCCCGCTGTCATACCCGCTCTTAAATCAGTGTAAGCAGGACACCAGAGCCCTGAAGATTTTAGCCTCATCCCTTTGAAATCTTCTTTTCAACAGGAATGATTCATAAGCTAAACCTATTCTGCAGCAGCCGGCTCAGTGATATTCCCAGGAGGGTACTGCAAATGAAAAACCTAAGCTTGAAGGATTAAGGATTCATCTTACCCTGCCTTTGAATTCCCCAAACTTCCTCTGTGCTTCTTATATTAACCGCCCTCTCCCCCTCTCCTCACCTGTCAGGTGGGGCTAACCTTTATAAGAATTATCAGGCCCGGAAGGCCTTATAGGAGTCCCTGATGAAAAAAAAAAAAAGGAAAGGAGGAGGTTGGGGAGGCCAATTTTGATTTGTTGGTAGACAGCCTTGTTTGGAAGATGGCCTGATGCCACAGAACTCCAACACCAACTATCTGAGCTGGGGCCATACCCTTAAGTGTCCGTGGGTACCAGGAATATAAGGTGCTAAGAAAGGGTGCTAAATAGAAGCACGGTGTGGTGTGCACGGAGGGGGCTGGGTGCTCTGGGGAGTGAGCACCACACTCATGGGGTGGACAGGGCCGCCAGACAGGGACCAATTGATTTTTTTCCCCCTAAACTGATCTCAAAAGATCCATTTATAGAAAAAAACTCCAGCATCCTTTCAAACAAATATTGAACATTATTTTATGGAGCTTCTCCTAGGTAACAGGTGTTGTTCCATGTAATGTTAATAAAAAGGTAAGACAATGAATTGAAGAGTGAAGCTTGGATTTTATATTGTGGTGAAATTTGCCCAGTGTTGCTAAACCCTCAGAATATTCGACCTAAGATGGAAAATTAGAATTGTGTGAAATCATCCCATTTCAAACACTGTCTACAATTTTTTTTTTTTTTTAAACCTATGTGGAGGCCAAACAAAAATATGTCTTTGGGCTGAATGTGGGTGACAAGCCAGCTTTAAAAAAATCTCTGACCGGCAGATTTTTAATTTATTCTAAGGAAACTCACCTCCCCAGAGGCCTTCCTCGGGGTAAGTAATTTTCAAAACAGGCTTTGTCTATGAGGATGAGGCCGGGAGTCTGTAGGGATACTCACACCACTGTTTAGCTTAATGATTTTTTTTTTTAACTAGAATTTACTTTTTACCATCCACAAATAGCTTCTTAAAATACTAAACTCTTAAGACTCTATTACTTATGAATATTTTAAAACTCCTCAATAACAATTAACAATAATTAATTGGTCAAACACAATCATCTCTCCTGCCCACTAAACAAAGGCACGTGCCTTGCACCTTGAGTCTCTGGAAGCAGCAGCTGCCCTCGGTCAGCTCAGAGATGAATAACGGAGCTTGCTGCAATCTTACCTCCATGGTGTGGGTTTTTCCTGATGACGTCTGCCCATACGCAAAAATTGTCCCGTTATAACCTTCAAGGACATCTGCAAACAAGAAAAAGAAATTAAATTTAACTCATTTCTTTGATCATATGCTGGTGTAGGATGCATATTTTAAGATTACATTTTCCAAATGGCCCATCTCATTTTTCACACAGATGATATATTTCAACTCCATGTGCATTTTAAGTAGAATTGTGAGATAAGAGCACAAACGCAGGCCTCTGCTGTTCTACAAATAGAAAGAAATGGACCCACATTTTCTACAGAATATATTAATGAAGAAAGAGGCAGACATACTTCCTCCCAGTAATGTCAGAACGAAGACAGAGACACCGAGCTGGAAACTTTTTTTCAGTAGATGGATGCTTAAGTTTTCTTCTACAAGTTGATGTCTTGAGATCCATTTAGGGGGAAAATATTATCCATGCCCTAAGACTTTCAAGTGAGATATAGAATAGAATTTCTTCCCTGAAGATTTGATTTGGGTTAAACACTGGCCCAGGACAGCTCCTTGAGGAGGTTTTTCCCAAAGGCCCCACCAGGACCAGGGGAAGAACAGGGCCCCTTTCTGTAAACCAAGCCCCACGATGACAATCCAATAAGCCCAGAAACCAGCTGGACCCTTACTTAAATTTAATGCCTCTGTGTTTGCAGGGACTGTGCAAGCAAAACCGGCCCAGGACCATCAACACTGGTAATTTCTTTTAATTACACAGTGAGTGCACTGTGCAAACACCTCCACACCACAGATCAGCTGCCACCTCACACGGGGACAAGGGGGGAAGCTGCTTTGTGCTAAAGAGCTGGAGATTATCTGCGGGAATTCCTTCAACACAGCAGAGGTGATTAAAGCATATTTTGCACTCATTTTCCCGCCTGCTTTCCTCCTTCATCCTGGAAAACATCACTGAAGGGGGAACAATGCATCATTAATATCCTTGATCTGCTGTTCTGCATCAGGGGAGGAAGTTTTCATTCCAGAAACATCGGTAGTCAGGGCAGGGAGAGGAAAGCCAAACTGAGGTTAAAAAAAAAAAAAAAAGTTTTCTTTCGTTGCCGGTAGCGCTGGCGCAGACATGGTGAACGTTCCTAAAACCCGCCGGACTTTCTGTAAGAAGTGTGGCAAGCGCCAGCCCCATAAAGTGACACAGTATAAGAAGGGCAAAGACTCTCTCTATGCCCAGGGAAAGCAGCGTTATGACAGGAAGCAGAGTGGCTATGGTGGGCAGACTAAGATGATTTTCCGGAAAAAGGCTAAAACTACAAAGAAGATTGTGTTGAGGCTTGAGTGTGTGGAGCCCAACTGCAGATCTAAGAGAATGCTAGCTATTAAGAGATGCAAGCATTTTGAACTGGGAGGAGATAAGAAGAGAAAGGTATGCAGTTGTGGGTGGAAGGTGTAACCTTTTTTAGGTAGCTTTATTATTTGGAGTGGTGAACCTTTCTCTCATTGAGGCATGGAGCTCAGGCAATACTCTTCATAAGTAGATGTATAGCTGAAGGTATAAGGCTTTTTGATGTTGGTTTTGTCTTAAGAAAGAAAGGTAGGTTGAGAAGACTTGATATATAGCACAATGATCATTTAAGGATAGTGTTCTTGGTGGAGCATAAGTTCTTTGCAAAATTAAACTTTTTTTTTCTGTTTTGTTACAGGGTCAGGTGATACAGTTCTAATCATCTTTTATCATGAAGACAATAAAATCTTGAGATTATGTTCACTTCATCTGACTGCCGTTGGTCTTTGGGGAGGGAATAAATGAGAGCCATCAATAAAATTACCCTGAGGGAAATTTGTGCTTCATGGTTTTACTAGGTACTACTTGTTACAGATTGAATCTAACTGGTTGCACTCACATCAGATAACTGCATCTGATGTGAGTGCAACCAGTTATCTGATTTGGATTTTCAATCCCTTGGGGCTTCATGAACTCCCATTTGCTGTTAAACAAAGGTTCTTTTTTGTTCATGTTACCTAAGTAGAGACCCTTTAGGCTGATGGAAGTCAGTAACACATCCATTAATATTTCAGTCATTTAAGTAGGGCATTTTGGCCCTGTTCTCCAGGCACTTTATGTATAGTATGTATTGTCTCTGAACTTACACCCCCTTAAACATTTTGACATTGGCCCCCTTTTAGAGTAAATATTTTTATCACATTGAAATGACTGCAAGGAGTGGGCAGCGCCTGTGGCTCAAGTAGTAGGGCACCAGCCCCATATACTGGAGGTGGCAGGTACAAACCTGGCCCCGGCCAAAAACTGCAAAAAGAAAAAAACATGGAACCAATATTTTGGCTCATCACCTATGGCTCAAGCGGCTAAGGCGCCAGCCACATACAGCAGAGCTGGCAGGTTCGAATCCAGCCTGGGGCAGCCAAGCAATGATGATTGCAACCAAAAAGTAGCTGGGCCTTATGGCAGGTGCCTATAGTCCCAGCTACTTGGGAGGCTGAGGCAGGAGAATCACTTGAGCCCAGGAGTTGGAGGTTGCTGTGAGCTGTGATGCCATAGTACTCTACCAGGCTGACAGCTTGAGGCTCTGTCTTTTTTTTTTTTTTTTTTTTTTGAGACAGAGCCTCAAGCTGTCAGCCTGGACAGAGTGCGGTGGCATCACAGCTCACACCAACCACCAATTCCTGGGCTCAAGTGAGTCTCCTGCCTCTGACTCCACAGGCACCCGCCACAATGCCTGGCCATTATTTATTTATTTTGGTTGCAGCTGTCATTGTTTAGCGGGCTGGGCTGGATTTGAACCCGCCAGCTCAGGTGTACGTGGCTGGCGCCTTCGCCCGTTGAGCCACAGGCGCCAAAAGAGCTGCAAAGAATATAATTTCTGGTGTATTAAATTCCCCAGTAGAATCTTTTTTTTTGAGACAGAGTCTCAAGCTGTCACCCTGGATAGAGTGCGGTGGCATCACAGCTCACAGCAACCTCCAATTCCTGGACTCAAGCGAGTCTCCTGCCTCTGCCTCCCAAGCAGCTGGGACTACAGGCACCCACCACAATGCCCGGCCATTTTTTGGTTGCAGCTGTCTTTGTTATTTGGCAGACCCGGGCTGGATTCGAACCTGCCAGCCAAGGTGTATGTGGCTGGCACCTTAGCCCGTTGAGCCACAAGCGCCGAACCCCCCAGTAGGATCACAGCTCACAACAACCTACAATTCCTGGGTTCAAGCAAGTCTCCTGGCTCCGCCTCCCAAGTAGCTGGGACTACAGGCGTCCGCCACAACGCCCGGCCATTTTTTTGGTTGCAGCTGTCATTGTTCGGCAGGCCTGGGCTGGATTTGAACCCACCAGCTCAGGTGTACGTGGCTGGTGCTTTAGCCCATTGAGCCACAGGTGCCGAGCTCCCCCAGTAGAATCTTAACAGATAATTTATTCCTTTTTTGTGTTTAGTTCTTTGTAGATCTGGAGTAAAACTATGGAGAAACCTTGTTAACACATTTTGATCATTGAAATTGCATCTCACCAATGTGGAATGGTTTTCCAAATTAATGTTTATCTGGATGAGTGTATCTGGGTTTAATAACTTCAGTCTTTATCAATGGAAAATACTGGTTTCCAGTTACAGTGAGAGTAATTGATAATCACCTGATAAGAGAATTATTGCAACATGCACTTTTTGTCTTTTGAATGGGCCTTTTGGTACTGTGCATTCAGGATGAGTAAGATGTGAGAGGTATGCCTCATGTAAGGGCACAGCCTTGACTACAGGTTCTCAAGGCAAGCCAACTATAGGAAAAGTTGGGCAATTTGAATGTCTGGGAATTAACATAATTTTTGTTTTTTTGAGACAGTCTCACTTTGTCTCCCTCAGCAGATCTAGATTACAACCTGGGGATTTAAATTTGTCAAGATTATTTCTGCCTCAATTATTTTTCATTTCCATTGCATTAAGATGGTAAGCAGCACCATCTGACTACTTCCATAGGCAGCAGTGTAGTCAAGAACTTGAATCTTGGCTGGGTGCTGTGGCTCATGCCTATAATATGAGCACTCTGGGAGGCCCAGGTGGGTGGACTGCTTGAGCTCATGAATTCAAGACCAGCCTGCGCAAAAATCGAGGCCCTTGTCTGTATTTTTAAAAATATATAAAAACTGAGGCAAGAGGATCTCGTGACCCCAAGAGTTAGAGGTTGCTGTGAGCTATGATGCCACAAGCACTCAGGGCCATAGCTCAAGAAAACAAAACAAAACAAAACAACAAAAAACTTGGATCTTAGGTCCTGGGTCTCCATTTTACAGTGGATAAACATCTGCCCAGGAATTTCTATAAGGATTAAAATTAATATACCTTAAACATCTAGAACTGTGCCTGGCATATACATAGTATCCAATAAATTGTAGCTATTATTTCTTAGTCATTAGTTCCAAAAACCTTTCCCCAAAACATACTCCTTAGAAGTATTTTTAAAGTTCAACTTTGGAAAATTTTATTCAAGGAAATACAGAGCTTCTAAGTGGGAAATGAGGAAAAGGTGAAGGGAGTAACACATTTTTAAAACAAGCTTTTGGATGCCGTGGTTCTCTTTCCTATCCGAAGCAAAACAGTGCCTGTGGGATTTACCCATATTTTTAACCTTGAAATCCAATCATGGAACCCAAGCTCCCTTTTCACAGGGAGGAACTGTGTGATGTGGCAGGCAGGATTACAGGCCACTCCTCGACCCAGGGAATCAATTGAGATGGTGTAAGAGCGAGGTCCCCCAGTCTCCTGCTTGTTTATTATAGCTACAGCCCAGGCTAAGTCTGAGAGAGGTCGTTCCCACACTTCAAAGTTGTCAACCTGAAAAGCCAAGAAAACAGGTGTGATTGCTTGGTAACTAGCAATAAACTGCTTTGTTAGTTTAGCATTCAGTCTTCCTCTCAAAACTACCCAGCACTTGTAGGAAAAGTCAAAATTCTGTAGAATATTTTAGAAAGAAATAGTTCTAGCAAAAAACCTCATTGTGATTGTAATAGCAAGATCAAGGGAAAAATATTCACAAAACTCAGTTCATGTCTTTATATGTAACATTTAGGTCCAAGACAAACTTGGTATTGGGTATAAAACCATCTTTAAATGCATACCCAAAATAAATATTTGGTTAAATTGTAAACTAGAGAAAGCAAGAGAACAGAACATGTTTTTGGCCAATTCTTGTTTTCTTCCATATAACATTATTTACCATACCTTTCTAAGCTGGTACCCTTGCTTGCCCAAGGGGTCCTGGTTGATGGCAATTACATCTTTATTCTGAAGTAGAGCTTTGGCTTGCGGGCTGATGTTTCGGAGGTCATTAGACATGAGTAAAGGAGCTGCCATGATAGCCCAAAGGGCCATATGAGTAACTTGCTGATCCCAGCTGAGGCCAAAGTTGCCAATTACTAACTGGGACAAAGAATAAGAATTCAAATGAGAGAGAATTAAACATTTCCTAAGTTACCTGGGTAACTCATAGAAGTCACTTTCCATAGCACTCTGCTCTAAAAGCTCTCACATAAAGCCTGTTTCCAGGAACTTTACTTCTATTTACCTTGAATGTCAAATAGGAAACAGGCCTATTGTGGCATTTTGATCAAGAAGGCTTCAAGTTTTTACCATATCTGGGTCATTCCAACCCCCTGGTCCAGCAACACCAACAATTTTCTCCTGGTTAGAAGATGTCCAGTCCAAAATACTCTTCACACTTTGCCAGGAATCAGAAATGTCAGAAAAACTTCTCCAGTGATTGCAGTACTGTCGGATTTCTTTGTAATTGGGCTGTGAAAACAGATTATGACTCTGTTTATGTTCTACTAACATCCTTGTGAGATAAAAACAGTCAAGTTTAAAGGAGGCATTTGTAGTCTTCTCTATTATTATTTTTGGGACAGAGTCTCACTATGTCACCCTTGGTAGAGTGCCATGGCGTTGCAGCTCACAGCAACCTCAAGCTCTTGGGCTTAAGTGAGTCTCTTGCCTCAGCCTCCCAAGCAGATGGGACTACAGATGCCCGCCACAACACCTGGCTTTTTTTTGTTGCAAGTGTCATTGTTGTTTAGCAGACTTGGGCCGGGTTCTAACCCGCCTGCCTCAGTGTATGTGGGTGGTACCCTAACCACTTAGCCATAGGTGCCAAGCCATAGTCTTCTCTTTAGTTTACAGACCGAAAGTCTCCATCAGGAGGTCTAAGCCCTTCAAATGGAATTTTTTTAGAAGTCTGCTTCAGAAGTAGGCAAATATCCTCAGTGGGATACACAAGGTTTCTTTCTTTCTTTTTGCTGCATTGAAATATTAAGCAATAATAGTAATGCAAAGAAAGTAACATTCACATTGACAGATAAGAGTATGTCTATTGTAGAATGCTTTGATTCTGAGGCTCAGTATGAAGTCATCAGTTAACTTCTTATTTTTTTTTCCAAAGTCTCAAAAAATAGACAACTAATATTTATAAATAAAAGTAAAAGATAATTTCAAAAAACAGATCATGCCAAATCTTATAGACAATAGAAAAAGGAGAAATATTTCAGAATCATTGTTCTTAGTTCTTGTGTCTTGGATACACAAGGTTTCTTTTCTTTTCTTTTCTTTTTTTTTTGGAGACAGAGCCTCAAGCTGTCATCCTGGCTAGAGTGCTTTGTCATCACAGCTCACAGCAACCTCCAACTCCTGGGCTCAAGCGAATTTCCTGCCTCTGCCTCCCAAGTAGCTGGGAACCACAGGTGCCCGTCACAACGCCAGGCTATTTTTTGGTTGCAGCCGTCATTGTTGTTTGGCAGGTCCGGGCTGGATTCGAACCCGCCAGCTCTGCTGTATGTGGCTGGTGCCTTAGCCACTTGAGCCACAGGTGCTGAGCCAAGGATACACAAGGTTTCTTAAGATGTTGAAGAAAAGGCAAGACTATTCTGCAGAACCTGCAGAGGTTATGAGGAAATAATAGGATTCATTCCATAGATAACTATTCATTACTTCTCATAAAGTCAGGCAAGATCCCTGCCCTTATGGAGTTTACACTCTTATGGAGAGACAGATAATGAACAAGTCAACAAATACTTCTCTATAGTGCTAAACTCTTAGAAGGAAATGAAACAGGTTAATGTGGCTCAATTCATAATTGACAGGTCGTGGAAGTAACCTAAGTGCTCATCAACCCATGAATGGATCAACAAAGTGTGGTATATGTATACCATGGACTGTTAAGCAGCCATTAAAAAAGATGGCGACTTGGCTCGGTGTGGCTAAGGCGCCAGCCACATACACCTGAGCTGGCAGGTTCAAATTCAGCCCAGGCTCGCCAAACAACAATGATGGCTACAATAGAAAAAAAATAGCTGGGGGGCGTTGTGGCGGGCACCTATAGTCCCAGCTACTTGGGAAGTGGAGGCAGGAGATTCGCTTGAGCACAGGAGCTGGAGGTTGCTGTGAGCTGTGATGCCACAGCACTCTACCCAGAGCGATAGCTTGAGGCTCTGGCTCAAAAAAAAAAAAAAAAAAGATGGAGACTTTACATCTTTTACCTGTATGGAGTTGAAATACATTCTTCTTAGTAAAGTATCGCAAGAATGGAAAGATGAATGTTCAATGTATTCCATACTAATATGAAATCAATATATAAACAAATACATGTTCCTAAGAACAATAAAACACTAATATAGTCCAGTTCAAGGGTAGAAGGAAGTTGGGGGGGAGAGGGTAGGGCGTATGGCAGAGGAAGGGAGGGCTTGCGGTGGGATCGAACATTGTAAGGGTGTATAACACGCCCCTTGGGTGAGGGGCTCTTCTACAAATGGAACTTTGCCCTAGAAGTGAAAACAATGTAACCTAAATATTGTACCCTCATATTAATTTGAATAAAGTTAGAAAAAAAATCTCATGGTCCAACTTTCAAAAAAAAAAAATTAACTGGCTTGGCACCTATAGCTCAAATGGCTAAGGTGCCAGCCACATACACCAGAGATGGCGGGTTCAAATCCAGCCTGGGCCTGCCAAACAATGACAACTACAACCAAACCCCCCTCCCCCCCAAAATAGCTGGGTGTTGTGGTGGACACCTGTAGTCCCAGCTACTTGGGAAGCTGAGGCAAAAGAACTGCTTAAGCCCATGAGTTTGAGGTTGTTGTAAGTTGTGATGCCACGGCACTTTACCAAGGGCAACAGCTTAAGGCTCTGTCTCAAAACAAAACAAAACAAAAAAAAATAGATGAATGTGATAAAGAATGAACAATTATAACAGAAGACCTGTCAAGTATACAGCATTTTTTTTTTTGAGACAGAGCCTCAAGCTGTCACCCTGGATAGAGAGCTGTGGCATCACAGCTCACAGCAACCTCCAATTTTTGGGCTCAAGCGAGTCTCCTGCCTCTGCCTCTCAAAAGTAGTTGGGACTACAAGTGCCCGCCACAACGCCTGGCCATTTTTAGGTTGCAGCCATCATTGTTGTTTGGCGGCCCCGGGCTGGATTCAAACCTGCCAGCTCAGGTCTACGTGGCTGGCGCCTTAGCCCGTTGAGCCACAGGTGCCGAGCCAAGTATACAGCATTTGATCTGAGACTTTGTAAAGGCTCTGGGGCAGCAACTGGCTTGTATTGGTAAGTGATAGAAAGAAAACCAGTGTAGCGAAGGAAAGAGCCATCACCTTTTGGAGTTTGGAGAGCCATGTAAGTGATGTGATGTCATTTATACTTCAACAAGATAACTCTGATGCTGCTTGGAAAATGGCAGAGAGGGGCCGTGCCTGTGGCTCAGTGAGTAGAGCGCCAGTCCCATATACTGAGGGTGGCAGGTTCAAACCTGGCCCCAGCCAAACTGCAACAAAAAATAGCCTGGTATTGTGGCGAGTGCCTGTAGTCCCAGCTACTTGGGAGGCTGAGGCAAGAGAATGGCCTAAGCCCAGGAGTTGGAGGTTGCTGTAAGCTGTGCCGCCACTATAGAGAGGGTGATTATGAGAGACTCTGTCTCTAAAAAAAGAAAAAGAAAAAGAAAATAGCAGAGAGATGAGGCTGTCAGAGCATTTGGGTGAGAGATGATAGTAACTTGGAAGGGCAGAATAGATGCAATGGAGATGGAAAGAAGTGGGATGACTCAGGATATGTTTTGGAGACAGTATTGGAAGGACTGCTGATGGGCTCAGTGCCTGTAGCTCAGCAGCAAGGGCACTAGTCACATACATGGGAGCTGGTGGGTTTGAATACAGCTTGGGCCTGCCAAACAATGACAACTACAACCAAAAAATAGCCCAGTGTTGTGGGGTGGGGGGGTGCCTGTAGTCACAGCTACTTGGAAGGCTGAGGCAAGAGAATCACTTAAGCCCAAGAGTTTGAGGTTGCTGTGAGCTATGACATTACTGCACTTTACAGAGGGTGACATAGTGAGACTCTGTCTCAAAAAAAAAAAAAAAAAAAAGAACGGAGTGTTGTTGGATAAGATGTGAATAGTGCAATAAAGGGGAGAATCAAAGATGACTTCCCAGGTGATGGTGTTTAGACTATGTAATTACAGCAGTTGGGATGGTGAGAAGTGGTTGGATCCTGGGGGAGAAAGTAGGACAAACTACTAAGAAAATTTGGACATAGGAGATCTTTGTCTCCTTTGTTTTCAAGTTCTTAAATTTCTGTCAGCAAGATTCTGGGCTCTTGCTATCTCACCTTTTTAAAGGGCCGCATATAAAGGGGCCACTCACAGGAGTACACAATGCTTCTGCCAGTCTTGTTCAGGGCCAAAGACATGTGCTTATAACCTGTATGAGAAAGCAATGGATAAAATAAGGTAAAAGAAGGGAATTTCCAGCTGAGACTGTATTATATATATATATATTTTTTTTTTAGACAGAGTCTCTACCCTGGGTAGAATACCATGGCATCTCAGCTCACAGCAACCTCAAACTCTTGGGCTTAAGCGATTCTCTTGCCCCAGCCTCCCGAGAAGCTAGGACTACTATACTGGCACCTGCCACAATGCCCAGCTATTTTTTGGTTGTAGTTGTCTTTTTTTTTGAGACAGAGCCTCAAGCTGTCTCCCTGGATAGAGAGCTGTGGCATCACAGCTCACAGCAACCTCCAATTCCTGGGCTCAAGTGAGTCTCTTGCCTCCGCCTCTCAAGTAGCTGGGACTACAGGCGCCCGTTACAACGCCCAGTCATTTTTTAGTTGCAGCCGTCATTGTTGTTTGGCAGGTCCGGGCTGGATTTGAACCCGCCAGCTCAGGGGTATGTGGCTGGCGCCTTAGCCCATTGAGCCACAGGCGCCGAGCCTGTAGTTGTCATTGTTGTTTGGCAGGCCCAGGCTGGATTCAAATCCGCCAGCTCTGGTGTATGTGGCTTGGCACCCTAGCCACTTGAGCTACAGGCGCCGAGTTGGCTATATATTTCTAAAAGAAGCTGCCTGGAAGGTCCATATTTTTATTCATATATATATATATATATATTTTTTTTTTAAGACAGAGTCTCACTTTGTTGCCCTTGGTAGAGTGCTGTAGCATCACAGCTCACAGCAACCTCAAACTCTTGGGCTCAAGCGATTCTCTTGTTCCAGCCTCCCAAGGAGCTGGGACTATGGTGCCTGCCACAATGCCTGGCTATTTGTAGAGATGAGGTCTCACTCTGGCTCAGGTTGGTCTTGAATTTGTGAGCTCAGGCAATCCACCCACCTTGGCCTCCCAGAATGCTAGAAGATTACAGGCCTGAACCACTGCACCTTGCCCTCCATATTTATATTTTAAACTAGCATCAGGGACAGGTGGTTGCTGTGTTTAAATTGCATAAAGTACCTCCCAAAGACTGCTGGGATTGTTTTGGGGAGGTAGGGTGGAGATGGTGTGCATAGTAAGGATACAAAATGGTATATAAAACCAGCACATTGTACCCCATGATTGCATTGATGTATACAGCTATGATTTAATTAAAAAAAAAAAAAGGATAGGCAGGAGTGAAGATGCTTCTTCTCTGGGATGGGGAAGAAGATTGGGTAGAAGTGGAGAGGGAGAGTAAAACTCTTAGACTCTCAGGACCTCTTTCCAAAAGATGTTATAATTCCCTTGATTCTCCTCAAAACCAACAAATCTTTTTGTCTTTTACCAAAATGATGTTTTAGAGTGTTACAATTACTAATTTTAATTAATTCTTAAGAGTTCTCCTGAATTAAAAGTGCACGATATTAGCCATGGTTAGGCATGTATGAAATTTACATGAATGAATGAATGAACTGAAGGAAGAGGTGGGAGCTCTATTACACTGAGAATTAGTTCCACTATTGTGACTGGATATTTAAAATATGAAGATTAGTTCTTTGGATGCTCAGCTATCTTGCCCTCAAAGTTTTTCCCCTTTGCTTGTGGCTAAATCTCTTTTTTTTTTTTGCTAAATCTCTTGAATGAAACATACCTTCTCCCAAAAGTTTTAAACTGTCACAGTGACAACCATCAAATTTTAGCAGGTCTACTCCCCAGTCAGCAAAAGTCTGGGCATCAATGTCATAGTGTCCATAACTTCCAGGGAAACCAGCACAGGTTTTATTTCCAACATCTGCATAAATCCCTAGCTTTAGTCCTTTGCTATGTACCTGAAATGAGAGGAAAAAAAATCATCACAATAGAAGGGCAATCATGAGGTAGCAGAAACAACAAGTCCTAGTCAGAGGCAGAGACATGTGCACTTCACAGGGTACTAAGGGCTTTTTTCCCCACAAACCCCCAAAATATCCAGATGAGTTTGTGGGAAACAAAGGACAGATCCTCCAATTCTGCTGAGCTAGTTCAAACTACACAGGTAAGCTACAACAAGAACTGAGGAGAAAGCTACCAGTCATGCTAATCTTCCTGATGGGATCCTAAAAGTAACCTTTCTAGGGCAATGATAGATTTATCTTGACAAAGACTCTCCTTGACTAATTTTTAGACTCCTGTGAGCCTTCTCGACTAGGCTTTGACATTGGCTTTCCATGTCTGTCCTAGCAAGCCCTTTTAGTAAGAATCCTAAGTCAGTCCTGCCACCATTGATACATGATCGAGTTCCCTCATATACCACCCTTGATGTCTAAGTACGTGACTTGCCTTTAGTAAGAATCTCCCTACCATGATGTCTCACTGTAATAATTTACCATCCACTGACTCTCCTCAATCTGTTCACTGGCTATAAATCCTCCTGGTCTTTGTTGTATTCGGATTTGAGCTTGGCTTTTTACCCTATTACAATATTAATGAATAAAGTCTGCCTTCATTGCTTTTAACTAGTGCTGGACTCTATTTCTCTTCAGGAACCTCCAGAATATTTTCCTTTTATCTTTGAAAATTCTAGTTTATAGTACAATTGCAAAAGCTGCCCAAAGTTTACATGGAAATACATGCACACATATGTCGAGGAACAAGTTCCTTTTTCCTCCTGGAGAATTCTGGGGTTTTAGCAAAAAGAGAAGTTCTTCAAGATGGGCCTCAGAAGTTATTGCAAAACCAATATCTGCTTATGTAATGAAAATTCTACTTGATAAGTCTGAACAACTCAACGTTCAGATGTGCTTACAGTCCCTTGAATGAAAAAGAAAATTATCTATAAACTCACATAATTAGCTAGGCGGCGGATTCCACCAGGAAATCGGTCAGGGTCTGCCTGAAGTTTGCCTGCTGAATCTCTTTGGGGAGCCATCCAACAGTCATCGATGCAGAGGTACTCATAACCTACATCTTTCCAGCCATCTGAAACCATGAGGTCTGCCATCTGCATGAATAGCTGCTCACTGAAAGAGAAATTCCAATAATCATTACAATTATTAAATGAACATTTAGGTATCTCCTAACTGTTAGGCACCTTGAGATTTCACAATTGTTTTTCAACCCAGTAATAGTGTGGTAGTAATTACAACCAACACAAGGTAAAAGGAATTGTTCTTCCAAATTTTCCTATCTTCTATTCCCTTCACATGTACTTTTGCCCTAAAACCCCCCCAAAATTAAAATAGGAATGAAAAATACATGATGAAATTGAAAAGATTAGAACTAAGAACAAAGGTAAGCAGAGTGAACCTACAAAGTTAACATAATCAACAGCTTCCTTAGATACAACAATGACTTATTTGGAGAAAAATATCTCATTCACAAGAGCAACTGAAAAACCTAAAATACTTAGGGAAAAATTTAAAATATGTACAGGGCCTATATGTTAAAACTATGATGATCCTAAATGATTTCTTTTTCTTTTTTTTTGATCCTAAATGATTTCAATAAGAGGAGAAACATTTTGCTCTTGGATAAGAATATTCAAGATTAAAAATAAGCTAATTCTCCCTACAGTCCTTTATACATTTAGTAAAACCCTCAAAGTATCCCTAAAGGACTTTTTTTTTTTTTTTTTTTTTGTAGAGACAGAGTCTCACTTTATTGCCCTCGGTACGAGGCCGTGGCATCACACAGCTCACAGCAACCTCCAGCTCCTGGGCTTAGGTGATTCTCTTGCCTTAGCTTCCGGAGTAGCTGGGACTACAGGTGCCCACCAAAATATCTGTTTTGTAGTTCGGCCAAGGCCGTGAACCTGCCACCTTTGGTATATGGGGCAGGCGCCCTACTCAATGAGCCACAGGTGCTGCCCCCTAAAGGACTTTTTAAGGACCTTGGCAAAATAATTTAAAAAGCTCATCTAAAAGATTAAACAACGTATATTCTACAAAAGATAAAGGAAGCTAGTGTAGGCTAGTGGCTCACCTCTCTAATCCTAGCACTCTAGGAGGCCAAGAGGGGTGGATCCCTTGAGCTCAGAAGTTCAAGAGCAGCCTGAGCAAGAACAAGACCTCATCCCTATATTGCTTTTTGTTTCTTTCTTTGAGACAGAGTCTCACTTTCTCACTCTGGGTACAATGCCTTTGCATCATAGCTCACCTCAAACTTTTGAGCTTAAGCGATTCTCTTGCCTCAGCCTCCTGAGCAGCTGGAATTAGAGGCACCCACCACAACGTTTAGCTATTTTTAGAGACAGGATCTCGCTCTTGTTCAGGCTGGTCTTGAACTCCTGAGCTCAGGCAATCCACCTGCCTGGGCCTCCCAGAATGCTAGGATTACAGGTATGAGCCCTGGCACCCAACCAAGACCTCATCTCTTAAAAAAAAAGTGGCTGGGCACTGTGGTGGGTGCCTGTAAACCCAGCTTCTCAGGAGGCTGAGGCAAAATAACTGCTGAGCCAAAGAGTTTGAGTTTGCTGTGAACTACAACACCATGGCACTCTACCAAGGGCTACATGGTAAGATTCTGTATCAAAAAAATATATATATCTATAGGCTTGGCGCTCGTAGCACAGTGGTTACGGCGCCAGCCACATACACTGAGGGTGGCAGGTTCAAACCCAGCCCAGGCCAGCTACACAACAATGTCAACTGCAACAAAAAATAGCCAGGCATTGTGGGGGGTGCCTGTAGTCCCAGCTACTTGGGAGGCTGAGGCAAGAGACTCCCTTAAGCCCAAGAGTTTGAGGTTGCTGTGAGCTGTGATGCTATGGCACTCTACTGAGGGTGACATAGTGAGACTTTGTTTAAAAAAAAAATACTAGTAGAGCCAGGTGTGGTAGCTCATGCCTGTAATCCCTGTACTTTGGGATGCCAAGGCATAAGGATTGCTTGAGGCCAGGAGTTTGAGGTTGCAATGAGTCAAGATGATACCACTGTATTCTAACCGGGGCAATCGAGAGAGAACTTATCTCCAAAAAAAAAAAAAAAAAAGAAAAGAAAAAAACTAGTAGAAATTGTAGGGGACTATATTATCTTCAAGTAGAAAAAAAAAACTTACTCAGCATGACCCCAAAGCCAGAAATTATAAAGGAAATAATGATGTGTTTGATTGCATAAATAGCAAACCCAGCACATTTCAAAAACCACTGTACTTGCAATGCATAACAGACCAGAAAAAAAAGAAAAGCTGTTCAACCTTGTTAGTTATCAAAAAAATGCAAATAACATCCACCAGATTGGCAAAGTTTTAACAGAAAGACAAGAATGGAATGTTGGCCAGGGTAGGGCCTAGGAATACACTGTTGCTGAGAATGTACATTTTAAAAATATTTGGAGAGGACAGTTTGATACGTTATCAAAATCAGCATACCTTTGGACCCAGTAATTAAATCTTCTAAGAATCAGATAAGAAACAGATAATATACAAAAACTGAAGAGCCTGAATAACTATCAGCATGGGGATCCTTAAATAAGTTATGGTACATACATACCATTTGTATTTATGAAGCTCTTATTCTGTGTTGGAACACTCTTACATTTAGAAAGGGTAATTGAGCAGCGCCTGTGACTTAGTGGGTAGGGCGCCGGCTCCATATACCAAGGGTGGCAGGTTCAAACCCAACCCCTGCCAAACTGCAACAAAAAAATAGCTGGGCGTGTGTGTTGTGGCGGGCGCCTGTAGTCCCAGCTACTTGGGAGGCTGAGGCAAGAGAATTGCCTAAGCCCAGGAGCTGGAGGTTGCTGTGAGCTGTGTGACACCACTGCACTCTACCAAGAGTGATAAAATGAGACTCTGTCTCTACAAAATAAATAAATAAATAAAAAAAATAATAAGAAGAAAGGGTAATTAATTTGCCCAATGTCACCTGGCTAAGAATGAGTTAAAATCTAATCTAGGCAGGATGCCAGAGTCTTTGCCATTAACCATTTGTGACATAAACATGATTCCATTTTTGATGGAAAATAATGGGAAAAGAAATATTTGTTTTTATTTACATGGAAAACAATTGCAAAATTATATATTAACATTTTGGGCGGCTCCGTGGCTCAGTGAGTAGGGCTCCGGCCCCACATACTGAGGGTGGTGGGTTCAAATCCCGCCCTGGCCAAATTGCAACAAAAAAATAGCCGGGCATTGTGGCGGGTGCCTGTAGTCCCAGCTAGGTGCCTGTAGTCCCAGCTACTTCAGAGGCTGAGCCAAGACAATCACCTGAGCCCAAGAGCTGGAGGTTGCTGTAAGCTGTGACGTCACAGCACTCTACCAAGGGTGACAAAGTGACACTCTATCTTTAAAAATATATATATATACATTAACATTTTAACTGTAATTGTTTCTGGGTGGTAGGATGGGGGAATCTTTTTTTTTTTTTTTGAGACAGAGTCTCGTTTTGCTGCTCTTGGTAGAGTGTTCTAGTGTCATAGCTTACAGAAACCTCAAATTATTGGACTCAAGTGAGTCTCTTGCCTCAGCCTCCCGAGTAGCCGGGACTATAGGCTCCTGCCACAACGCCTGGCTTTTTTTTTTTTTTTTTTTTTTTTTGAGACAGAGCCTCAAGCTGTCACCCTGGATAGAGTGCTGTGGCATCACAACTCACAGAAACCTCCAATTCCTGGGCTCAAGTGAGTCTCTTGCCTCTGCCTCCCAAGTAGCTGGGACTACAGGCACCCACCACAACGTCCAGCCATTTTTTGGTTGCAGCCGTCGTTGTTGTTTGGCGGGCCCAGGTTGGATTCGAACCTGCCAGCTCAGGTGTAAGTGGCTGGCGCCTTAGCCTGTTGAGCCTCAGGCGCCGAGCCAACGCCTGGCTATTTTTAGAGATGAGGTCTTGCTCTTGCTCAGGCAGGTCTCGAACCCATGAGATAGGTAATCCACCCACCTTGGCCTCCCACACTGCTAGGATTCCAAGCGGGCGCGCCCAGCCCCTCGGTTAGTGATTTAACCTTTTAAAAATCACAGATCCCCCTGCCAGAATCTTTAGAAAGAGAAATATCCTCTTTCTAGAAAAATACACAAATTCACAGTTGCAGATTTACATTCATTTTTCCATGGATTCCAGGTTAAGGACAATTGTTCTACATGTCCAGTTGAGTGAGTAGTCAGGCACTGTACTACGTACTTTAAAAGGGTTAGCTCATAGAAAGGTTACTTGTGTTAGATAAGAGCTATTTTATATCCTTTCTGAGTTCGCTACTTAAGGTAAAAAATGTTGTTATCCCAATTTTTTTTTGCAGTTTTTGGCCGGGGCCTGGTTTGATTTCATCATCTCTGGTATATGGGTCCGGCGTCCCACTCCTTTGAGCCACAGGCGCCGCCCTGTTATCCCAATTTTTATTTTTATTATTTTTTTATTTTTTTTTGAGACAGAGCCTCAAGCTGTCACCCTGGATGGCGTCACAGCTCACAGCAACCTCCAGTTCCTGGGCTCAAGCGAGTCTTCTGCCTCCGCCTCCCAAGTAGCTGGGACTACAGGCACCCGCCACAACGCGCGGCCATTTTTTGGTTGCAGCCGTCATCATTGTTGTTTGGCGGGCCCGGGCTGGATTCGAACCCTCCAGCTCAGGTGTACGTGGCTGGCGCCTTAGCCCGTTGAGCCACAAGCGCCGAGCCAGAGGATCAGATATTCAATGCCTGTCGAACCCAGCCACTCACCCACAAATGTGACTGTGTAAACTTTTTCCATGTCAACCTTCCAGTCTGCCGCCACACTCAAGGTGAGGGGGTGAGGGAGAGCTCAGAGACGCTATAGTCTAACTCCCTCAAGTTACAGCCAAGGAACTCATGATCCTCAAAGGGGGAAAAAAAACAGCGCGGGTCTTTGTCCCCTCCTACCTACCCCAGCTGTGCTTGCGAGTAGCACCTGGCAAAAGCAGAGCAGAAGTTACCAAGAACTGTCTGAATGGAATTGAGTAGAGAAAGAGAGCAGGAACCACTGGACTCCCACCCCAGGAAGGGTCATACGGAGAAAGTTTAGGGCCAGTTCCAAGCCGAGACAGTTTGCTGGGGATAAAAAAGCAGCAGCAGTAGGGGAGCTCTCCCTTGGGCTTAAATGTTCCCACAAAGATTTCCCCCCCTCCAAATTCCCCAAACACATAGAAAAGCAAAGGGAAGGGATACCTGATGCAAGAATACGGCTCTTCCTGGCAGTCAAGGTTGCACAAGAAGCGCTCCCAGTGCAGCCAGCCCATGGTAGGTGTCATTGCCAAGCCATTGTCCAGTGCCCTAGCCCTAGGGATGCCCCAGGGAACCAGGGCCAGGAAGCGAAGCGCAAGTGCATAGCCCAGCGACTGACTTTTGCTGCTCAGCTGTGCCATCTCTGTGTCATACGGCACGGATTTCCGCGGGTAACCTGGGCTTTTAAATTTAACCTTAGGGGCGGACCAATCACCGACGAGCGATTAAGTAATGACGTTACTGTTTCTCAGGCAACTGGGACGGTTATCCCCAGAGGCGGACCAATGATCAGTTACGTAAGACGTATCGTCAACCAATCATACTCTTTCTTTTTTGATATTAGCCCGCCTTATTTCCATACCAGAAGGAAGTGAGGCACCTCAGTGAGCCAGAGTTTAAGCGGAGCGTTACTCACGTGATTTAGATCTCACCTGACGTAGGCGCTCACGTGATCAATCGCTTACGTGAGCAGAAGTAGTTCTGGTCGTCGTCTACCGTCTCGCAACAGCCGTTTGAGGGAAGGAGGAGGAAAATTGTCCGGTATCGATAGAGGTTGGTGTGTGGGTGGGAACTGAGGATCCGGGGGTGGTAGTGATGAAGACCAAAGCGGGGTTCGGGGGCTGCCTCCGTCTTTTTCGTTCTCTGCTTTCCCCTCCCCCCGCTCTCCCTCCCTCCTCCCCCCATCTCAGTGCCGGGAAGCCGCCTTTACTGCGCCTGGTGGGGAAATGGTGGACGTTCGTGACTGTGTGTGTGTGTGTGTTTGTATATCTGTCTGTCAGGGCCGATCTCGGGAGACCCCTAAGAGTAACCGTAAGGTGAAAAATGTTTGAAAACCACGGCCCTGAGTTAGGAAAAACAGATTTTGAGACCAGCGGTCCTAGTGCTGGCGGATCCATTCAGGCACTCAATCTCCGCTGCCTGATTGTTTGTCTGTAGGGGGAGGCCCCAAGTGAATTGTGTCTGTAGAGTCACATCGAGGCAAATGCTGCGTGCCTGATAGAGACGCCCAATAAACGATTTTACTGAATTGAGTATTTGGATAGCGTTTATTTTTCTGCTTGTAAAAACAATACATGTTCAATTTTGAATATTTAAAAAATAATAGTATAATATAAGTTTTTAAAATACACGTAATTCACCACTTGGAGACTCAACTTTATGTTGTTTATGGTAAAAAAGTATCTGTATAAACACATACAAATACACAAATTATTAACTCACTAGAGTTCTGGTTCCTACTTCAGGCAACAGAGGCCTTCCCAGGAGACGCAGTAATGAAGCAGAACCTTTCTGCCACCTCGGAGGGGTTGTTAAGGCATAGAGGGGTGCAGGGATATTAAATGGAATGGGTCATCCCCGGGGTAAGGCATGCAAAAAAAGCAGTTTATAAATCTGACACTGAGCCCTTAGCATGCTTTATAGGAAGGCTGTTATCCCTGCAGATGCAGTGCGCCGGGCATATAATAGGTAATTAGTAAACGTTTTCTAAATTGCATCCTCCTATTGTAGTTTTATGGCAGTTGTTACAATCTGTACTTTATTTTCAGGAGTCTCAGTGTTCCAGACCATGTCAGATAAATCATCCACATACAAAATTAAAAAATTGCATAAAATTTCCTATACCACATCTTAGAAAAGCAAGCATATTTTAGTTTTGTAACTTTTACTGAAGAAAAAGTAATTATTCTTTCTGTAGAAAATTTAGCCTAACGAAAAATTGACAAAATATAGTAGAAAAAGCCATAAACCTTCTACTGTTCAGAATAACCACTAATTTTTCTAACTTTTTAAAAAAAAATTCCACTTTTGAAAGATAACTTTTAAAAATTCCAATACAATGAGTTTAAAGAATTAAAACTAGTATGTAAGTGTATGGGAAGAAGTGAAAATTCCCTTCACTCCCCAGTTATTTTCTGTACAGTTTTTTAAAAATTAAATCATAGCTGTGTACATTAACGTAATTATGGGGTACAATATGCTGGTTTAATGTACAATTTGAAGTACTTTCAACAAACCGGTTAACATAACTTTCACTGCATTTTCTTAGTTATTGTGTTAAGTTATTTATATTCTACACTTAGTAGATTTAACATGTACCTCAGTTCTTATAAACAAGTTTGTTTCTAGATGTTTTATGTATTTGCATACATATAGGCACGCATGCTTATATTTTAATGTAAGTTCAATCATACTATGTATATGCTTTCATTTAGTACATTTTGGAGGTCTTTCTAGGTCAGGGTAGATCTCTTGAACAGCTGCATAGCATTCCCTTTTAAGGACAAAGTATAATTCATTCAGCCATATCTCTATTGATAGCTATTTAGGTTTCTCATTTTCTGCCATTTTGACAAGATACTTGGAAGAAATTCTAGCAGTGTCAAGGGGTATGTGAATTTCTATTTTTTTATGAAGTCGAGATTATAAAGTAGCTGTGATCTTGGGTCACCTAAGATTATACCATAAGTAATTTCTCTCATATTATTAAATATTTTTATAAGTTTAAAAATTAAATATGTGATATTCTACTTTTCTTAAATACAGTTTAGAAAGTAGTATTTAAGAATGAATTTAATGATCTAAAATTCAAAAAAAGATTATGGAGCTGTTATATTAAATTTATATATATTTTATAAATATATATGTGACATAAAACACAAATTTATATATATTTTATAAATTATATTTATAAAAATTATTAATAAATAATAATAAATTTTTAAATAAAATATATATAGATTTAATATAATAGCTCCGTAATCTTTTTTTGAATTTTAGATCATCTCCTTAAGTACACATAACCTGAAATGGATTTATTCTTAAAAGGTGTGATGCATATTACCAAATAACCTTGCCAGAAATAATGGATCAATTTGTGAACCCTAAATAGCACTGACTTGCTGTTTAATTTCCACCACCTTGATTGGTGAAAAATGGTGTTAAGTTCTGGTTTTAACTTGCATTTCCAATGATAGATGAGGCTTGAACAGTTCTCAGATTAATCTATATCCTTGTAAACCTGTATTCCCTCATGCTTAATCTGTTATCAGATCCTGCAGATTCTGTTTTTGATTTATGTAGATTATACTTTCCCCCAATTTACTGCTGTTTTCTTAGGCAGATCCCTTAACATATCTTTAAGAGACAGATTCTGACTAATCTTTGGAGTTTTCGACCCCCTTCTGTTTGAATGCCACACTCTTGCCAGGGTTATCTGTCTCAAAAGAGTTCTAATGAAGTCACTCCTATCCGTCTAGGCCTTCAGGATCTGATCTCTACCTTGCCAGCCTTCTTTTTCACATTGTCCCCTCCTATTTACATTCCATCATAGTTTAAAAAATGTTCTTAAGTATCTCTATGTGGGTTAGTCTGTTTGATTTAACCATTCTGCTTCCAACATATAGAATTGACCAACTTGTCCTTTCTGTTTCCACTGTGCACAGAGTTCTTGTATAGCAGATATAAGGTATATTTGCACTTGTATATTTTTAGTAAAGATATACAGTGCCCCTGTAGGAGCATAAGGCCTTTGTGAGCTTATTGATTCTTGTATGCCAGGGCCGAGTACTGGACCTGGCAACTAAAAAAAAGTTTGTAAAAGGAATGCATGAATTCCCAGTAATGTCTTTTTTCCATTTATCTTTTAGATCAAAATAGTTTTTATTTATTGATTGGCATGAGGGTTTTTTTTTTTTTAAGACAGTCTCACTTTGTCACCCTTGGTAGAGTGCTGTGGCATTATAGCTCACAGCAACCTCAAACTCTTGGGCTTAAGTGATCCTGTTTGCCTCAGCGTCCAAAGTAGCTGGGACTATAGGCACCGGCTATTTTTAGAGACAGGATCTTGTTCGTGTTCAGGTTGGTCTCAAACTCCTGACCTCAAGCAATCCACTTGCCCCAGCTTGCCTTCCAAAGTGCTAGGATTACAGGCATGAACCACTGCTCTTGGCTTTTTCTTTTTTCTTTTTTTTTCTTGTTTTGAGACAGAATTTCACTCCATTGCCTTGGGTAGAGTGCAATGGTGTCATAGCTCACAGCAACCTCAAACTCTTGGGCTCAAGAGATCCTTTTGCCTCAGCTTCCCCAGTAGCTGGGACTACAGGTACCTGCCACACCACCCAGCTAGTTTTTCTATTTTTAATAGAGATGAAGTCTCACTTTTGCTGAGGCTGGTCTTGAACTCCTGAGCTCAGGCAATCCACCTGCCTCGGCCTCCCAGAGTGCTAGGATTATAGGTGTGAGCCACTGCACCTGGCCTGCATGAGGTCTTTATATGATAAGGATATATATATTTTTTGAGAAAGTCTTAATTTGTCACCCTTGGTAGAGTGCTGTGACAACATAGCTCACAGCAACCTCAAACTCCTGGGCTTAAGCGATTCTCTTGCCTCAGCCTCACAAGTAGCTGGGACTAGAGGAGCCCTCCACAACAACTGACTATTTTTAGAGACCAGGTATCACTCTGTCTTAGGCTGGTCTTGAACCTGTGAGCTCAGGCGGTCCACCCGCCTTGGCCTCCCAATGCTGGGATTATAGGCGTGAGCCTCTATCATAAGGATATTAATGTGTTTTGTTTAATTGTTTTATCTTGTAATCTAGTGAAATGTTTTATTTTTATAGAATTAGGTATAGCTGTCCTTTATTTGTTGGGATCTTACACTGATTTTCTTACTGTTAATTTTTTTTGAGATAATATCTCTCTGTTGCTCCTTGAGTAGAGTGCAGTGACGTGATAATAGCTGACTGTAACCTCAAACTCTTGGGCTTAGGTGATCCTCTTGCTTCAGTCTCGGGTAGCTGGGACTATAGGTGCAGGCCGCCACATCCAGCTAATTTAAAAAATTTTCGTTAGAGACAGGATCTGTTTCTTGCTCCTGAGCTCAAATGATCCTCCCCTTTCAGCCTCCCAGTGTGCTAGGATTATAGGTGTGTGCCAATACACCTTGCCTTCTTGCTGTTAATTTTTTAAGCTAAAAGGCTTAAATGATAACACTATAAGGTTAAAACATGGTCAATGCAGAAAACTTAGAATATACAGAAATGTCCAAAGAGGAAAAATTCCCTGAAATAAAAAGCTGCCATAATCTTACTATCCAGAAATACCACCATTAATGGTACTCAACACATAATAGATGTGGAATAAATGTTTAATAAATAAGCTAAAATTTGGTACAGCCTTTTTTATAGATACCTTACAAAAGAGCTATCAGCATAATCGAGTATTTTATTAATGGTTTTCTTTTTTGTTTTATTGTAAATGTTTTTCCATGACAATAGTCCTCTAATTTATTTTTTCAGCCACACCACAATCCCGTTCAGCCAAGCTTGCCATCAAGAACCCAACATTCACCATGATGCTGAGCACAGAAGGCAGGGAGGGTTTCGTGGTGAAGGTCAGGGGCCTACCCTGGTCCTGCTCAGCTGATGAAGTGATGCGCTTCTTCTCCGATTGCAAAATCCAAAATGGCACGTCAGGTATTCGTTTCATCTACACCAGAGAAGGAAGACCAAGTGGTGAAGCATTTGTTGAACTTGAATCCGAAGATGAAGTGAAATTGGCTTTGAAGAAGGACAGAGAAACCATGGGACACAGATATGTTGAAGTATTCAAGTCCAACAGTGTTGAAATGGATTGGGTGTTGAAGCATACAGGTCCGAATAGTCCTGATACTGCCAATGATGGCTTCGTCCGGCTTAGAGGACTCCCATTTGGCTGTAGCAAGGAAGAGATTGTTCAGTTCTTTTCAGGGTTGGAAATTGTGCCAAATGGGATGACACTGCCAGTGGACTTTCAGGGGCGAAGCACAGGGGAGGCTTTTGTGCAATTTGCTTCGCAGGAGATAGCTGAGAAGGCCTTAAAGAAACACAAGGAAAGAATAGGGCACAGGTACATTGAAATCTTTAAGAGCAGCCGAGCTGAAGTCCGAACCCACTATGATCCCCCTCGAAAGCTCATGGCTATGCAGCGGCCAGGCCCCTATGATAGGCCAGGGGCTGGCAGAGGGTATAATAGCATTGGTAGAGGAGCTGGGTTTGAAAGGATGAGACGAGGTGCCTATGGTGGAGGGTATGGAGGCTATGATGACTATGGTGGTTATAATGATGGATATGGCTTTGGGTCTGATAGATTTGGAAGAGACCTCAATTACTGTTTTTCAGGAATGTCTGATCATAGATACGGAGATGGTGGGTCCAGTTTCCAAAGCACCACAGGGCACTGTGTACACATGAGGGGGTTACCTTACCGAGCCACTGAGAATGATATTTATAATTTCTTCTCACCTCTTAACCCCATGAGAGTACACATTGAAATTGGGCCCGATGGCAGAGTTACTGGTGAGGCAGATGTTGAATTTGCTACTCATGAAGATGCCGTGGCAGCTATGGCAAAAGACAAAGCTAATATG